>APFE031658473.1:0-25173 GCA_000404065.3 Pinus taeda | reverse complement strand
TAGACTGTACATGCCTTCCCAAGTGGTAATACCAGCATCTCTGTTACAGGCAGTGTCTGTATACAAGGGCATCATTTCTTTGTCTTCATAACTTGGAGCTTTGCCTTTCTTTCCCATAATATCCTGAATACTGCTTTGTATAGTTCTCTGTTCTTCGTTCCTGTAGTTTACAAGTGAGGTGAGAATAATGATAAGGAAAAGGTGACGTGAAAGCTTTTAAATGCTGAAGACATATAAAAATATACCACCTTACGTGAAATGGCTATTCGATCAGCACAAAACCATATTTCATTAACAACTGGCAAATAACTCATTAGTTAGCATTAAAGCGGATAACCAGGTTTAGGGAAAAAGCTTTCTCGAACAACGAGCCTGAAAGATCTGCGACGAAGCGATTTTGCGATTTGCTTCGCAATATCGTAGATCACTATGTTGTAGATCGCTACATTGCTCTATCATTTTATCGCAGTATCGCTCTGTCGCAGATCACAATATCACAATATCGCAGGAGCGCGGAATATGACAATTATCAATTAATGTGTTTCCTGCGAAATGTGATTTGCGATATGTGCCACCGCATATCGGCAGTTTGAGGTTTCTCAGCGTAAGTGGTCTTTGATGCAATGCAATGTGATGAATTTTCGCATCGCGATCTCGCACTCCTAGAATTCTGCTTGTAAGGAGGTTTCCATTATCCTTTTTGCGATGCGATATTTCTTAAGGAGTGATTTTATCCTACCTTATCATAAAACTTAAGTTTTTTTTAGATTTTTCAGGGGTATTCTCCTAAGTTTATGATGGTAAGTTTTATTAAAAAATGAAATACAAGCACTAATTGATTTTTAAATTTTTTGACTAAGGGCCCCCACTTATTTAGTATTAGTAATAACAATAAATAAGAAGGGGGTTGTTGCTGGCCACAATAGATTCTCAGGATGAGTACACTAGAAGAAGCTTTTTTAGGGAAGAAACCAAATGTGTCACACTTCAGGATCTTTGGTTCATCGATTTACAGTCATGTTACCAAGGATGCAAGGAAAAAGATAGAGCCAACAATTGAGTTGGGCATATTTGTGAGGTACACTAATACACCTCGCAACTATTAGTTGTACCTATTGTTATAGGCCATTTTTTCACATCTAGTCAATAAGCCTTCAAACATGATCATTCACATCCTTTAAACACTTTGTCATCCTCCCTACACAAAGCCCTAAGCATGACTTTTTCTAATCCCTGAGTTTTGCCTGAAAGTACCTTATTTTAGTCATTCTAAGAACCAACGCACCATGAACCTCATTGGCTAGCGTTGACTACCAGGTTGCCCTACTCTGCACTTGTGTTGATCACCAACAAGTTGCTCAGTGTTGGGGTTGCACTGATTTTAGAAATCCGGGAAAACAAAAAAGAATCTTGAAGCTTTCTCTTCTAAAAACTTCTAGGATATGTTGTAACTATTTACCTTAGATAAAAATATTGAATCCTATCCTATCCTACCTTGGAGTTTCATCCCTTGTCCCTTGAGCTCATCCTCCCATCAAGAGTTGATCTCAAGCCTAGATTGGTAAAATAATAAGAATTCATGAACTACCTCCTTCACCTGTATATTTACTTCCATCCATAGGCAAGGGGTTGGATTTTGGAGAGTGATTCTATCCTTATGATGCTGATGTGAGAGATATTTTTCCATGCATTAGGGTGGTTAGATGTGCACTTTGTGACAAGGAAAGGACAAGTCAACTTGGAGGAGCTCTTCTTCAAGATCAACACTTATTTTCAGTTGTAACTCACTCCATTATATTAATGCAAATAGTTCTTTGTTTTCCTATATATGATGTTATGGTTTCGTGTATTTCAATACCATGTTGATCTATTGAATAAAGTGATTAGATGATGCTACATGGATTCTGTATATTGCTGGCTTGTGTTGTTTGGCTGTGTAGGTTCTAATTATAGTGATCAGAGCTAGGGTTGGAGCATATAAGCCAAGGAAGGAGCAAAGCATATGACATATTCTAGGTAGTTTTCATCCCATTATCTATTTACTTTAAGGAAAACATTAGTCTCCTTGTTTTTGTTGTTGTTCTAGGTCAGTCCACTAGGCCTAGGGAAGATACTTATGTCTACAATCGTAGAATCTGTATAACTCCTGCCATCTCACAGGACGACAGTTGTTCATAGAGATGTGAAGTTCGATGAAGAGAAGGCCATGAGATGTTCCCTTGAGAGGGAGCTTCAGCTACATGCAAATGGGGATATTTTGGCTCCAAAGGAAGAACCTCAGGATGATGTGGAGCAGCCACATGCAGAGGAGCCAAGAATGGAAGCACCCACTCATGCAGAGACATGCAGAGATGGAAGGAAGCACACCAAAGAAGTTGACATTTTGATGGTTGATGCTAGAGAGAATGTGGAAGCACCCACATCACAATGTAGGTAGAGGAGGTCACCTGATCAGTACACTCACTACATGGCTCTGATGAACGAGAGTGTAGAGACTCAACCATCCTCATTTGAGGACACAATGCAACAACCAGTATGGGTTGATGCCATGGTAGAGCAATATGACTCCATTATTAGGAACAATGTTTGGGAAGTTGTCCCAAGGCCGGAGGACAAGTCAGTGGTAGGTTCCAGGTGGATCTACAAGGTGAAGCAAGCAATATATGGGAGTTTCGAGAAACATAAGGCCATATTTGTGGCCAAGGGGTTCTCTCAGGTGGAGGGAATTGGTTACAAGGAGACCTTTGCTCCAGTAGCAAGATACTCTTCAATTAGATCTATTCTATCATTTTTAGCACATATGGGATGGAAGGTACATTAGATGGATGTGAAGACATCCTTCCTCAACATAGTGATTGAAGAAGAGGTGTCCATAGAGTAACTATAAGGAATTGAGACCTTCAACAGAGAATCACATGTGTGCAGACTCAAGCAAGCATTGTATGAATTGAAACAAGAACCCCATGCTTGGTACACCAGGATCGACAATTATTTCGCTAGGTTGGGCTTCACCAAAAGTGAAGCAGATGCAAACCTTTACCATATTATGGTTGAAGGTAAATTATTGATTATAGTATTATATGTTGATGTTTTAATTCTAACAGGTCATGAGAAGCTGGCCAAATATTGCAAAGAGGATCTTACAAGAGAATTCAGATGGACCTAGGGCTCATTCATTGTTTCCTCTATACGGAAGTATTGCAAGGAGACGGGGAATTGTTTGTCTCTCAAGGCAAGTATGCCAAGGAGATACTGAAGAAGTTCCACATGGAGAGAAACAAACTCATGGAGACTCCTATAGTAAGGAATTGGAGGAAGGAATATGCTACTTTAGGTGAAGTAGTGGAGGCTACTATTTACAGGCATATTTTGGGTTCACTTACGTATTTGGTGAACATACGACCAAACATGTTTTTTGCAGCTAACCAACTTAGTTAAGAAATGGTTAAGCAAACCTAATTGTATTAGAAAGCAGCTAAACATGTGTTGAGATACCTTAGAGGCACCACTCAGTTTGGTTTTCAGTACAAATAAACAAAGGGAGTGGAGCTTCAAGGCTTCACAGATGTAGATTAGGTAGGGAGTCCATCAGACTTGAAGAGCACATCACGGAGAATCTTCAGTATTGGGTCAACAACAGTTTCTTGGTACAACAAGAAGCAGAGATCAATTACACTCATTTCAGCAGAAGCAGAGTATATGGCTTCCAGTCAAGCAACTTGTGAGGATATCTAGATGAGGAAGATCCTTGTTAGGTTATTTGGCCAGTAGATGGATCCTACAGTGATTTACTGTGACAATAAGATTTGTATCAAACTCTTTGAGAATCCAGTTTTTCATGATCGATCCAAGCTTATCGACATTCTATATCACCATCTACGAGATTGTGTGCAGAGGAGAATCATGTTGTTGGAGTACATTACTAAAGAGGAATATGATGCAAACATCTTGACTAAGGCACTATCAAGAGGTAAATTCAAGTTCCATAGAGGAAGGATTCGGGTATATGATAATCCCTTTCTTGTTGAGAGGGAGTGTTGAAAATGCAACAAGAAAAATCTTGATTCAACTTTCCCTTGAATTAGAATAGGAATAAAATTGTAATTCCACATCACAAGGCAACATGTACGAGTTAACTAGGTTAACTTGACCTAGTTGGCTTAGTTAATTCGAGTTGAGGGTCTAACTAGAGTAATGTAGAGTGTCTCCTACTTTATAGGAGTCGTGGTTGAGTTTATTTTTAGTTGTAATTAGTTAATTCAGTCTAACTGAGTTAAAGTCAGTTAAACTAGTTCGAACTACTGGAGGAACTAGTAGGAGTTCAGGCAATGGGGTGCTGCTTCATGCGTTCAACAAGTTAGCTAATGATCACTCATAAATAACTCATGCATGTCAGATCTAAGAGTTACCCAATTGAGATTGGAGTTTAAGGGCATTGTACTATCAGTTGTATAATCATCCAAATTGTACAGGTGGTGCATGCTGTCACAAGAAGGCCTATGAGGAATGTGCAATTCCAATTGAGGAATTTCCCTAATTAAAAGTGGTTAATTCCCAAGGAAACAACACAAAGAAATAGCGACTTGGGCAAGAATAAAATTGGTTTAAGTATTGGCTTAGGCTTGTCTAGGAAGCTATGAGATAGATAGAGATAGTGTAGAGGTCGCTTGGCCTTGAGCAAAGCATTGTAATCTTTTCATATTTTCTGACTAATGCAATATACATATAGCAGGGGTTTTTGGCTGTGGATTTCCCAGGAAATAATTTTGTAATGTGTTGATTGAATTCTTTCTCTTGTATCCTTCATGATTTCTTGATCAATTTTTTTCTTTTGCGATGATGATGAATAGAGTAGATTCAAGTATTTTGTTTTAGCAAATCACATAAGCAATTTGAATCTACAAGGAATTTCTACACAACCTTCTTCCTTAACTTGTCCTAGCCCAACCATGAAAGAAACATCAAAGCAACTCCTCTTAAACTTCAGGTAGACACCTAGAGTCTGTAGCAAGATTTCAGAGCTCCTTCACGTTAGACAAGTTTCTCTTAGGATGATGAGAATGAGGTCTCTCCTCATTCATATTTAAATGAGTTCATGTGGCAACGACTAGCCCATCCTTGGGCCTTCTTCAAGTCAAGATTACCCTTCATCTTGTGCCACATTTCCCCACATATAAATAAAAAATAATTTTTCCATTTCTACAAGGCATCTCTTGGTGCTTTGAATGAATCCTTGCTCTTTTAAGGATGCCCTACATTCTCCAAGTGCCAAGTGTCAGATTCTCCTGATGGTTTTGGTCCCACACCTTTCGGTACAAAAACCCATGCTTGGGTTCTAAGCCTACAAACCATATTTGTGACGCCCATTCCTCCAAAACTCTTTAGCCTAAGGTTTGGAGTACCTTCCAAGCTATAATCTCAACAGATGTAGCAAAGAGATAAGTTAGATAAACTCCAATTGTTGCAGCAAAATCACTACCTTTGTTATAGGGACCCACAATATCATAATAGCAGGAGATCAGTGTCAGGATGATGCAGTTAGATAAACAATAGAAGAGCTAGTTGCAGTCAGTACTTGAGAGACATTTGCAGTGGCACACACAATACAAATTGCTTAGCTGTAGTGTCCAGATGCAATTCCAGCCAAAGTGATTTTCCACTGGGAGATTGACACTTAGAGGGAGAATAACTTTAGAGAGGGAATCCCTATGGAATCTTAGAGCTTTAGGGTCTAAGGATATCAATACACAGTTACAATGATAACAATACTGTAGATGCAGTGGCAACATAATAACAATAGCGCAAAGACATCAATAGTGTGAGATCATAGATTGTTTTAGCTACAAGTTGGTGGTAGATGAATTTGAGTATGTGCAGTAGCATGGTGGATAGTGAGAGGTAGGTGTATCACAGATGTTGACACCAACAATGTGATCAATCTAGTTACAAAGGATTGATAGAGAGAGAGAACACCTTCCTTGCTAAGAGGGAGTGTTAGTTTTTGAGATGGAATTTTGGAGTAGCATAAGACATGTGCTCTAGTCTCTGAAATGTCTAAGAGGCTAAGGAACATGATATCTCTAATACTGATAAATGGTTTCACGATATATGAGTCTTAAACACGTTAATTAAATTAATTAATCATACAATTAAAATTTCCTATGTCTAACTTAGGAAAATTGGTTAATTAAAGGGTATTAATTGAGGAAATTGAATTCTTCTCTAGAGACTTCTCAAAATTGATTTGATGAAGTCTAAGATGATCTGAGCCATTGATCACGATTAGATCTTGGTCATTGATGTTCCAACAAGATAATTGTAAGAGCAAGTTGATAGGGCTTAGAGAAGACACACCGAATGAGCAAGAGAGCAGGGCAGTGCAAATTTCCTAGTGTGCAATATTCAATGGGGCAAGAGTTCGAGCTAGCAGAGCATTAGTGAAAGGGTTTCAATAGAAATTGGAGAGAGAATTCCAAGGGAGATTTCCAAAGTCAGAGGGAAGGTCAATTTCTTCTCTAGGAAGGTTGTACCAGTGGGTGTGGGTTCTCTAGTGCGCAGATCTGTGCAACAGATCGTATTTCTAGTTTCCAGGGATCAATTCCGAAGGATAGAGCAAGTTTCCTAGTGTGAATGAAGGATCACTAACAGAGTGGATGATCAACAAAATCTTAGTTTCCAGCTAGAGCGTATTTCTCGCAACAATGTTTTTTGTGCGCATTTATTCGAGCAGGTCGAGTTTGATTTTGCAAAGGAAACAAAGGGTTTCTAGCTTGATCTTCCATTTGGAGTGGTGGAGAAAATTTTCTAGAGCTTGGCTAATGTTTAGCAAGCATATCATTCTACTCTCTACTTTGTTGAAGATAAGAAAATATAAATCCTCATCTACTACACCGATTTTCCCTTCGATATTTTTCCAAGAACGTTAGTCCAAAATTTGGTGTTGTATGTGTGTGCGTTTATTTCTCAGTTCCTAATTTATTTCTGCATCATTTATTTTTAATTGTGAAGATTGCAGTAGTGAGCTATTTGTTATTTTTCATTATTAAATAACAAAAGAAAAATAAATTGCATCAATTAGAAGAATAGTTTTGAGTTTATTGCAATCATGGAAATTTCACATTGTCAGGATGTTTTTTTCCCTTTTGCTTGATGGGGATGCTAGGGACTAGCATTTTAGGTTGCCCCAAGGAAGCATCACTAATTGGGACGCATTCCATGAGGCAATCAAAAGGAGGTCAGAAATTGAGTTAGATGGAGGCCTATGCCTTAATAAGTTCCTAGCTGCGGTAAAAACCATTAAGGAAACTGTGAAGGAATTTACTCTAAGGCTTAATAGCCTCCTTAGATAAGTCCTTGATAGATTCAAACCCTTTGGTGGCATCAGCTTTGATAAGTTTATCAAGGGTTGTCATGAATATTTGACTTCTGTTGTCAAAGATAAGAACCCCACAAACTTAGCTGATGTAAAAAAGATTACGACTGAGGTTGAACAAAATCTAAATGTTGCTCGAATTGACATGTTCAACTATCCTAAGGTCAAGGTTGAGTCAAAGCCTAAGCTTAGTTCTCAAGGTGGCCCATTCATACAAGCCTTTTCTCAAAAGTTTGATAAGTTAACCATTGAAATCATTCAGGGTCAAAGGACTTTCACGAGCAGGATGGTGGTGATTGAAAGAGAGTGAGGGTCTAGGTCCAATTTTCCTCCTAAGAACCAATTCAACAAGGACAAATCTCTTCCTAGAAATGTTGCTGATGGAGGTTGTATCATGCAAGAAAATGTCCCAAGCACTCTTTCCCCAACCAACTTGGTTGGATAAGGAGGGTCACATCATATTCACCTTTTGACGATCCTCAAGAGGATAATCCTTATGAGCAAGAGGAAGAAGAGGAAAATCCTAAACATCTGAATGTAGTAAATGAGACTCATCCTTTCAACATCTTAGTTAGGGATACTTCCACCCAAATCCTATCCAAACCCAAATTGATGCTAACCAAGCCAAACTTGTGTTGGTTGTTGACAATAGTGGAATATTTAAAGGTATTCAATACTCTAGAATGAATAATGAGCAAGCCCAAGCAAGCTCTAGCTCTACAAATCCATCTCAAGGGAAGGACAATCCCCGAGGGCTGCCTCAAAGTAAACCAAAGCCAAAACCCAAGAACGATGAGATTGAGTTAGATGTTAAAATGCGTAATGTTTTGGCTAAGGTTAATGTGCAAGTCCCCTTTAAGGAGATGTGTTAATTTTAGATAACAATGGTATGTTATATCCATTAGTACAATTTACTTCATTGTTCCTTATGAGTCCAAAGGCAATTTCCAATTATATCCAGTAGTAATCAGATTAACACAAAAATATTGACAATAAATGCAGATATAACATAAAACCATGTGTAGAAGGCAAGCCAAGATAAGAGGACACAATATGTGGCAGATGCCAAGGAGAAACCCCAATGTGGGGAAACCCTTTGATCAAATCTTCTTATCATTATTCAATAGTTCAACACAGAGAGAGAGTACAAATATCAAATTAACTTGCCCAAAATAGTCCTGTTAAATCAACAACCAACAATTGCCGAGCTTATCTCGATTGCAGGTTTCCCAAACCTGTCTACGTGGCTCACTGGGTTCCTCCATCTCCCTTACTGTCTCTGTTTATAAACCATCCGGATGCCATGACTGAAATTTTTTAAAACTTCTGAGCCAGGTAGGTGTCGTTGGACTTTGAATTGATGATATAAATTAATGCTTGCCGTATGTCCCTTCTCTTACAGCCTTCAGCTCCATCTTGAACAAATTAAAAACATTCATTTTACCCTGTAAATTTTCCATTCCTGAAGAAATATGTAAATAGTGTTACATGATGGCGTTCAAAATAAACTTGCAAGGTTTGTTGTAACATAATAGGTAGTGCTATCTCCTCTGGATCTCATAATATTAGGCCTAGTAAAACAAAGTAGCAGAAAGTGGTGAAATATTTCATTCATCTCCTAATTACCATCACGATTTACAAAAGGGTACAAAGTCAATCACAAACTACGATCTTGTCTAACCAATTTCAAATTCAGTTGAAGGAAATTGGAAATCGATTGAAGTCAAGGAGATATGTCCCCTACAAACAACTCCTTTCTGGCTATGCTTTCCTCTAAAGAATTCCCATGTTTTTGCAGTGAACACGAACACCTTTAAATGACATTCAAATCTTTCTGCCAATATATTACAATATTTTTCTTATTGTGTCATTTTTCCTCTTTTGCACCCGAGTGCCCTAAGTGAACTTTCCATTTAAAAAAACAAATCGCTCAAATGTTTATTTCTTAGTGAAATTTCCCTAAAATTAAGTGAACTCGATGAACAGAGTGTTGTGCCCTTCATTACCCACCCACTGCTAAAACGTTATTCTCTGAGCCAATGACCCGTCTTGTGGATATAATAAATGTGGAGAATTCCCTTCAACCGGATCTAACCTTGTTGTGATGTCTTACCCTTTTCCTCACCCAACTAGTGCCATGATCTTGAATCAAGTGTTTAAGCTTATTATGTACAACAACAACAAAATTATGGAAATTTTACTGAAAAATAAACATTCCAACTATTTGCCTTTTTGTGGAAATTCCACAAAAGTCACTAGGATGCAAAAGAGGAAAAACGACACAAAAGGAAAAATATAGTAATATATTGGCAGAAGGATTTGAATGCCTTGATTTTATCCTAGTCTTTGATTATAACATTAGGATCCTTTTTACTAATACATAAAAAAAATTCAGGAGCTTGAGCGTGCGCAAGTTAGCCTATTATGCAGACCTAGTCGCCTGCTTGATCTCGCAGGCCTCTCTCGGCAGCCTCCCGCTACTGAGCTTTCTCTAACCATGCACCCCTCTAAGGAGGGCGATCCTCCCTCACCCAACCACCAAGGAACTGAAGAAAATGAAGAAGCATTCACATCCCTGATTGCAGCGAATGGAGCTCTAAGGAATACGCCAACAATCAACAAATTTGATAAGAAGATTGAGGATATACCAGAGATCTCTCTCCCACCTGCACTCCCTCGAAGAGCAGCTCTTTCTCTGACAGAACACAGACTTGTTGGATAGTTCATGGGGTTATGGCTAACATCCAAATCAGTACAAAAATGGGTTGAAAGAAACTGGAATGCAACCAACCAGGGGAAAATAGCAATATGATTTTGTGGAAGGGGGTATTACACTTTTCTTTTCGAATCAAAGGAAGACAAAGATCTGATATTTAGAAGCGGTCCATGCTTCATGGTTTCAAGAGGTTTATATTTAAATAGGTGGACACCAGATTTTGATCCAGAAATGGATGTCCCAAGCACAGTCCGAGTCTGGGTTCGACTTCCACACCTTCCACTACATTGATGGGGAGACGACGCGGTCAAAGCCATATGAAATGCAGTGGGCAAGTATATAGATAGATGCGAACCAAAGGATAACATGCATGCATGTGGCAGAACATGTGTGGAATTAGATCTTAGAAAAGGTCTTCCAGAGGCAATAATGATCAAGGTCGATCAGTGGACGCACATACAACAGCTGGACTATGAGCATATACCATTCAAATGCAAGGTATGTCCTGAGTATGGTCATTTTGCTAATAGATGTCTTAAAAAAAGAGAGAATGAAAATGTAGAAGGGCAAGAGAACACTGGGGAACAAGTAAAAAGGAAAAAACCCATCAATAAACAGCAAATATCAACTGCCTCCCAGCTTCAAGAACCAAATGAGACTACATCCCAGCCCTCATTGAAGGTTATTCCCCCTATTAACACATCATCGAACCCCTTTGGGACCTTGGAAGACCCTATTGATCCACCCTTTGCCAGATCCCCAACATCGAACCCCATCTCCCTTGCTCTCATACCCTCCCCCTCTATCTCTATTTCCCCCCCACCTCCTCCCTTAGTGGACCACATACTAACCATAAATCAAGCTAAAGAAAACCCCCAATCTTGGGATCAACAAAAAAAGTGGGAAGAAAATCCAACAAGGAAATCAGAGATGAGGTAGCAGCTAAAAAAATGGCATTAGGAACTCAACAACCAATGGAATCATTCATTGGGAAAAATACAGGAAACAATGAAAGAAATCAACAAAGAGGAAAGGGAGGATCACATCAACGCAATAGTAAATAATGATAGTGGTCTCTTAGAATTGTCGTGGCCTTGGCACCACTCTTAAAGCCAATGCAGCTAGAGATATTTTAATTAATGAAAAGTCGGACATCTATATGATCCAGGAGACCAAAACAAGCAAGCAAGAAAATAAAAAATTGATTCAAAAATTAAGAAACTATGAAGGAACAGTGCTAGAGGCTACATGAGCATTAGGAGGAATATGTACCATATGGGACAAAAGAAAATGGGAACTAATAAATCAAAAAATCAACATTCACTGGATTAGAACAGATCTGAGAGATCTCAACACAAAGGAACTGTATAGCTTCATGATTGTATATTCTCCAAATCATTACAGAGAAAAAGAACACTATTGGAATTCGATTAAAGAAGAACTAGCAGAAAGACAAAATGGGAAATTAATCCTTGGAGGAGACCTACATCTAATAAGGAACACTGAAGAAAAAATTGGCGGGAATTATCATTCAGATCCGTCAAGAGAATCCCTTGAAGAAATAATGGAACAACATAAACTAATCGACATTCCTCCAAGCAATGGGAAGTACACTTAGAGTAATAAAGAATAGGCAAGCATAATGCCAAGGAAAGGTTGGATATAATCTTAGTACAAGAAAACATAGCAGCTGAATTCACTCCTGTGAAAAGCAAGATTGTCCACACAACAACTTTAGATCACAAGCCGGTGGTATTAAGCATGGGTAATTTGGAAAATCAAGGTCCGCTCCCCTTCAAATATAATTCGAGTTGGGATAGCAAGGAAGAATTTGGAAACCAAATCAAAGAGAGCTGGAAAAAAAGTGTCATTGAGTCTCCTAAGTATGTTTGGAAAACAAAGCTAAACATTTTAAGGCTGCATTTAAAATTTTGGGCTGGAGAAAATGATATTCGAGACAAAGCTAGGAAAATAGAACTACAAAAAAAATGGACAACATTAATAAAGAAAAAGAAAACAAAGAAGAAAGCAAACAAGATTATCTACAAGAAAAGGAAACCTTCTGGGATATCTACAAGCAAAATAGGAAAGAAAAAGAAGAAAGTCGAATCAGGTTTCTTTGGCTGAAATCAAGAGACAAAAACACAACCTTTTTTCATAATTCAATGAAAATAAGGAGGGCAAGGAATCAGATTGAACAGATCCAAGTAGATGGGCATGAGATAAAAGGAGTTGAAGAAATAAAAATAGCAGCCCACAACTACTTCAAATATCTACTTACAACAAACAACTAGCAAGCAGTTAATGAAGATTTCTTGCAACACAAATAAAAATTAAGTGATCAACAAAACACAGAAATAAATAAAGAGATCATTGAGGATGAAGTCAGGGAAGTGGTTTGGAGCCTTCACCCCGACAAGGCTTCGGGGCCAGATGGGTTTACAATGGCTTTTTACAGACAAAGAGTCCAATCCAACAACCTTCAACAAATACAAACCAAATTCTCTTTGCAACTATTCTGATAAGATAATCACCAAAATTCTTGCAAATAGAATCAAGAAAATTCTTCCAGAAATCATATCTGAAAATCAAGGCAGATTTGTTCCCAAGCGAAAAATCAAAGATAATGTGATCATTGTTCAAGAAGCTATTCACAACAGTATTCAAAGGAAAGAGAAAGGAATGATAGTAAAGCTAGATATGGCAAATGCTTTTGATAGAGTTAATCATAATTATCTTGTAGTAGTACTCAAAAAATTTGGCTTTTCAATAGATATTATAGAGACTATTCAGGCGTGCATATCAAACCCATGGATAGCCCGTCTAATAAATGGAAGCCCTAGTAAATTTTTTCAGACCACAAGAGGGCTAAGACAAAGCTGCCCTATATCTCCATTCCTCTATATCATCATGGCAGAAACATTAAGTGCAGCACTGGAAAGTCAGAGAAGAGAAAAAAACAGGTATACAGATAGCAAGAGGGGTCTAAGATATAAATCACTCACTTTTTGTAGATGACATCCTTCTTATGGGGGGGCATCAAGCATAATAGCTAGAAGATTTAAAATACTGCTAGACGATTTTCTCCAAGCCTCTGGAATGTTAAATAACGCCAAATGTAGAATATATAGCTGGAACACTTCTCCAAGAGCTATGTAGCATATATCACAAATTCTAGAAATTCTAATACAAACAAGATGGACCCACTTTACTTATCTTGGGCTTCCCATAGCAAAGGAAAATGTAAGAGCGGAATTATGGAGAAAGCAAGTGGAAAAAATGAAGGATAAAATTCAGAATTGGGGAGTGATGTGGCTTAGTTTGGTAGGAAGAGTGATCGTGATTAAGGCACTCCTTTCGGCCCTTCCTATTTATCAATATGCGATCATTCTGGCTCCAGTAAGTGCCCACAAGCAAATGGAAATAATAATAAGAAGCTTTCTATGGCAAGGGGGAAAACAGGAGAACAAAAAATTCAGCCTAGTCCGATGGGAGCAAGTCACCCTTCCCTATGAAAAAAGAGGTATAGAAATCCGCTTACCAGGCCAAATGAACATTGCTTTAGGGACAAAAATAATTTGGAGAATGATAAGTGGAAAAGAACACTCATGGGAAAAAGTGCTAGCAATGAAATATTTAAATCATCATAGAACAAAATTGATAACTGAACCTATTCTAGTCAGGCCTTGCACACAAGTTTGGAAACTTGTAGAAAAGATAATTCCTCTTGTTAGAGATCCAATTTCCAAAAATCTAGGGAATGGTAAAATAGTGGAAATCTGGGAGGATCGAATAATGGGAAGAGATATTCTAAAGCTCAGTTGGAATCTAAGAGGACTTCATTGTTGGATGGAAGAGAGAAGAATAAATACTTTATACTCAATCTCTGAGTGGGAATAGGACAACTGGATTGGATGGAAAATACCAACAATTCCAAAATGATTAAAAAGTCAATGGGAGAAACTAAAATCTCACTTATCAAGGGCCGCTCCCATAAATAGAGAAGATCACGATGACTTTGTGTGGGACCCAAATGGAGGGGAATACACGGTGAAATCAGGGTATAATCTCCTCCAAGAATAGTAAAATAAACAAGACTGGAGTCTATGGAAGACAACCTGAAAAACATAATGTCTTCCCAAAATCAAAGTTTTCATTTGGACTCTTCTCAAAGGTAAAATCCTAACCTATGAAAATAAAAAAAAAAGGAATACAAGGGCCTTCTAGGTGTGTCATGTGTCAAATGAAGGAAGAAACAATCCAACACCTTTTCATGAACTATAGGGTGGCTAGAGATTGTTGGACCCAGATAACAAGTCTGCTGGAAATAAACATAAACTTTTCAAATCAGTTGTCAGCACTTCATAAAACTTGGGAGAAGAGCTACCTGTATACAAAGAGAAACAAGGCCACAATATGCAGGATCTGGAATTGCCTCCCCTCAATTCTATGCTGGCAGATTTGGTTAGCTAGAAACAAATGTATATTCAAAGAAAAAAACCAAGTATAGACAAGATTCTTTCAAAAACATGGATTCTAGTATTAGAAATAATAAGCACCAATGGAATATCAAATATGGATTAGAACAACCTACAACAAGAAGAAAAAGATTGGTATAACAAAGCAATATTAGGAAAAAAATAGAAGCTACAACAAAAAAGAAAAAATCTTCCACGGCCAAGAATTGGAATTCAAAATTGGATGACAAAGAATTTGAAGAATGGATGAAAAAACAAAAAAGATACAACCTTTTTTCGATGGGGCTTCAAAGAATAACCCAGGAAAAGTAGGGGCAGGCGGAGTAATTACAGACCCAAATAGAAAAAAAATTGTAGCATATGAATGGAGTCTCAGAGAAATGACAAACAATAGGGCAGAAGCATACAACCTCCTATTAGGCACAAGATTGTTAAAAAAACTTGTAATCAAGGATCCTATAATTATAGGAGACTTGGAAATCATCATAACAGCAATGGAAAATGAAAAGGACTTCAATAGTATCGCTATTAATAAAATTTGTCAGAAGATCAGATCAAACATAAAAAGTCTGGGAAACATAACTCTCAAACATTTGTTGAGAAATCAAAACAAGGAAGCAGATAACTATGCTAATAAAGCACTTGAAAGACCAGTTGGGAATGTCAAAGAAAATAATGAAGCCTATGTCGAAAACATACCATGATTTCCACAATTATGATGAGGACTGAGAAAGGAGAAAGTGGAAAGAAGCATAACAAAAGGAAAAAAAAATGATTATCAAATCTTCATTCCCAGAAACAGATCGTCTGTAAAACACAATGAATATTTGATAACAGTTGATCTTAAGTGCAATCTGCAAGGCTTAGAGCACAAAATCTACTTAATCCAAAAAATCTTCAAAGAACGTATGATAAGAAACTCAGGCGTCCTTTACTTCTGAGTAAAGACGGTAATGGTCATATCAAACACAAGCATTAGGATCAAAATTGTCACATAAGAGCAAGGTTTGTTATAACGGGCAACTGTACAAGCACAAAGGCGATCCACATCACAACATTCACCTACAGTAGCAGGTTATCCTTCCGATCTAAGATCAATAAATTGGCTGATGATCTTAGTAATCTTCATTATTTAGAAAATTCAACCTATCCACTTTCAGGCTATTCACTTGTAGTCAGTCTGAAGCACTCAGAATCATTCAACAGTTCACCAAATTCTCCTTCTTGACTCATCAATTCGTATACATAGGTCCAAACTACACCAACAAGGGATATCTTCGCTATCTTCATTCCCTCCACAATACTCTCCCTCAGTCGATTGCTCCTTTGATATCTTCCACGCATAATTCAAGCACTTAGAATTCTTTAACAGCCTCTCCCCATCTCAGTGCTACTCTCCTCTGTTTAATACACAGGCTATGCTTCTTAAGAATTACCTTCATCTTGAAAGCAGTCTCACCTTCTCAACGTCCTCAAGGCTCAGGTTCTCTAGAGCCAAAACCTCCAATTATTTTCTACCTCTCACTTAATCAATATCTCCCGGTTAGCACCTCAGTTCAAGACAACTCCTCGGATTGGTTTTGGAACACGAAGCAGGGTCATAGCTCCTTTGGTTCTCTTAGAGCTTTGGGGATTTGTAATCAAGAGGACTCCACCAATCATAACTCTGTCATCAACAACAAAGGAACAAGCATAACACATCAAAGTAAACGGGCCATCACTGGGATAAAAAAAGACACAACCTCTGCAGTAAATCAATGCAATATAATGGTCTGCAATCCACTAGAGAGAGCAGAAAAGAACAACAGTTGCCCAACTTGCAGGGCCAACAGGTTTATGATTGGAAGGTTTAATCAAGTCTTAAAGGACCTCAGGGCAGAAATGAAGACAACCAATGTGTTCATGCAAAGAGACATAGATTTACAGAGCGCTGAAATAGAAGATCTAAAGGACAAATGCAAGCACTTGGAAGAAATAATCGAGTACATAAAGACCCTCAATCAAAGCCAGCAAGGGGAACATCCTCCAGGAATAGCAAGAAGTGTCGCCCCCAACAGGAGGAATCAATAAATTAGTTCTGGTGATATTGTCTCTTCTAATAATGCAGTGAAAATATAGTTTTTTTTCTAGGACATTATGTAAGGCAATAAGCCACTCTAGTTTTTGAATTTTATAGAATCAAGGTTGCAAGTGCAGATGCGGGGATTGTGCTCCCATTTTGTGCACTACACTTGAACCAACCTCCTTTCGAATGTATAAGGAACTCGCTCTTTTTTTTTTTGCAATATAAAAAAGAAAATATCTGACTGTGTTTTAAAAATAAAATAAAAATAAAAAATAACAAAAAAAACAAACATAAACAACACTAGGATCCTTTTTTTTTTTTAACTACTTATTTCTGTTTAATCCATGTTTTTTTGAACATATTGAGCTGATTGCTATATATATATATATATATTTCTTTAATTAGTTTTATTTCTCATTTTATCATGTTGATTTATACTTCTTAATTTTATCTTACCTCTATTTTATATTTTTCAGTTAATCCAATTTCAAATACCAAATTTAAGATCAATTTTGAAAATAAAAGCTACTACTCATATTTGAAAATGTAAATTATACTAAAAATATATTTTCCAAATATGTAAGATTTTAGTTACTCATTTTTTTTTGACATCTAGAAAATGGGATATGACTTTTTTAAGATTGGGAGAAATTTTGATTGAAAAATATTTGTAGAGTGTAAAAAAAAATTAGGATTTCAAATTTATTTGAAGTAATTTTTATTTAGTTTATTTTTCTTTAAAGGAAATTATTATAGTTTGAAGTTTTTGTTGTTGTTAAAATTCATTTTTTTTTTTTTATTTTTTATTTTTTATTTTTCTTCTGTAGTATATTGAGGGCACTTGTTTTTATGGAAATTTTACTGAAAAAAAAAAGGAAAAATACAATAATATATTGGCAGAAAAAAATTTAAATACCCTAATTTTGTGTGGTAAGAATGATGGTCGATGACCATTGGAGCTCTACTACAATAAAATAGTCTAGCATAATCCTTAGTATTTTCGTTCAATGCATTTATATGGAAACATCCCAGCAATAAACCTGAGACATGGAGATTTATCAATATCAATGTTATGTCGATTTGAAACAAATATCTGTTTTGTTTCAAAACACATTGCAAAGTCTTTGAAAACATGGATAAAAGAAATAATAGTTATAAAAAAGGATCCTAATGTTACAATCAAAGACCAGGATAAAATTAAGGCATTCAAATTAAATTATAGAATATATCTTTTCGTACAATTAATTGTTATTATTATTATTATTACTACTTTTATTAAATAAATAAACATAATTAAATATTCAACCATAATTAAATTAACTAAAAATAATTAATACAGTATTATGTTCAAATGCAACTTTAAAACTAACATGACACAAGGTTGAAACAATTTAACATTGCGAAGATGACACTAAAATCACACAAGTTGTGTAAAATGATGATCATAAGACATAAAAATGACACAAAAGTTCAATATTTTGATGATATAATACTCAAGGATGGACGTGTGGTGCAAAAACGATGCCCATTATGAAATATGTATACTCAAGATGATGCAGGATGAGACTAGACAGAAGTGACCCAATATACATTTTTTTAAACACAAATATGAGATAATAAAGACTTTGCAATGTGTTTTGAAACAAAACAAATATTTGTTGCAAATCAACATAACATTGATATCGATAAATCTCCCATCTCAGGTTTATTGCTGAGATGTTTCCACATAAATGCATTGAACGAAAATGCTAAGGATTATGTTGGACTATTTTATTGCAGTAGAGCTCCGATGGTCATCAACCATAATTCTTACCACACACAATTAAGGTATTTATATCTTTTCTGCCAATATATTATTGTATTTTTCCTCTTTTGCATCCTAGTCCCTTGTGTGGAGTTTCTAAAAAAAAGCAAATACTTTTTTTTTTGGTAGGTAAGCACTCGCGGGGGATTTGAACCAGTGACTGTTAAGTTATGATATGTTCTATGCTTATAACAATTTACTTTTTTTTTTCTTATTATATTCCACAGATTAGCAATCACAAGTACATAAAGTACAATGTAGATAGAACATTAAACGATCGACAGAAAACAAGCCAAGACAAGAGACACAAGATGTGGCGGCTAGCCAGGGACAAATCCCACAATGTGCGGGGAAACCCTTTGATCAAATCTTTTTTTTATCTTCAATAATTTAGCAGAGAGAAATAGTACAATAAATCTGATTCATATCAGCAGTAGCAAACCCTAGATTAGCAACACCAACATTAGCGACTTCATTATCAAACTAGGGTAGATGATATCTCACAAATCGACTGTCAGATTGACTTCATTCCACCACCAAAAGTTGCGGCTTCCAGAGGAGGTTAAGATGAACCTAAAACGTAGTTCAGATGAGGAGATCTTCTAGGCCATGCAGGTCAATCTTTACTTTTGCAGTTGCAGCTTCACAGTTTCCGGCTTCAAACTAGGGCAATCGATCTCTTGCAAACCGTTCGTCGGATTGACTTCATTTCACCACCAAAAGTTGCGGCTTTCAGAGGAGGTTCGGATGAACCTATAGCATAGTTAATATGAGGAGATATTCTAGGCCATGTAGGTCAATTTTTACTTTTGTAGTTGTAGCTTCAGTTTCAGCAGTTTCCGGCTTCAAACTAGGGCAGTCGATAGCTTACAAACCGTTCATCGGATTGACTTCATTCCACCACCAAAAGTTGCGGCTTTCAGAGGAGGTTCATATGAACCTACAACATATTTTAGATGAGGAGATCTTCTAGGCCACGCAGGTCAATATTTACTTCTGCAATTGCAACTTCAGTTTCAGCAGTTTCCGACTTCAAACTAGGGCAATCGATATCTTGCAAACCGTTCGTTGGATTGACTTCATTCCATCACCAAAAGTTGCGGCTTTGAAAGGAGGTTCAGATGAACCTACAATGTGGTTCCAAAGAGGATATCTTCTAGGCCACGCAGGTCAATCTTTGGATTTGCAGTTGCAGCTTCAGGTTCAACAGCTTCCGACTTCACATGTGTGAGAGAGAGACCCATTTCTGCGCAGTAGAGAAGAGACTCATTTCTGCATAGTAGAGAGAGAGAGATGTGATGAGAAGAGTGAGTGCGAATGAGGAAAAGTCCTCTTATATTTATACACAATGTTGGTGTTTGAATAGATGCGACTGTTGTGCTTCTGAGCCTACATGAGTTGTAGGTCGGCTTGATAATAATTCCATAATCAAAATAAATTCATATCTCCATGAATACTTATTAGAATCGGATGATTTTTATATCAATCCTACACCTCTCGACGAGAGGAATCCAATAAAAGTATTATCAGCCATGAATAAGATAACCCACATGAAGTTTTTCTCTAGTTTCCAATTTTAACAGTGACCTATTGCAAGGAGTGCCTTAACAGTGCACCCATTCACCGTCAATCCAAAGCCCTATGGGCACAAAAGGGCAAATAGTTGGAATGTTTAATTTTTTAGTAAAATTTCCATAAAAACAAATGGCCTCAATGAAGTTTTTGTTTTTTGTTTTTATTTTTGTCATACTATACAATGAATGAAAATTGTGATATACAACAAAAAAAATCCATAAAGTAAAACAAAAAAAAAATCCATAAAATAATACAATTAAACTTTTAATTATAAAACTTAAATTATATAACTTAAACCAAAATAAATTGAAGAATTTTAACACCGTCCTACAACAAAAACATAACTGTTTAGTTATCCCTTCGGGCACCTAAAGGGTTATGTTTTCATTGTAGCGTAGCCGAGATCTATGATGACACTAGCATATAATTTCTTCGAATTATTGTAGAAAACCTGAGATGATACAACTATTCTGTAGAAACAAAAAAAATAATTTTGTTTTAGTGGGGGTGGGAAACCATTAAACATATATATGCTTTTTGTTTACTTGTAAATATGAACCCACTAGAATTTTAGATATGTGATATGAAAATTGTGATATCTAGTGAAGAAAATTTATTTTATATGGCAATTTAATATATCTCTCTGAATAAAAGCCTAATTTTATATGCTATTTTATTATAACTTTTTTTAAAAGGAAAGATTATTATTCTATGAAAGTATGTCACTGTTATCATTTTAATATATTCTTGCTATTTGGGTGATAAGTCATTAGTAATGTTATTTGATATTTGGTTTATTCTATTGGTATCGGTACCATTTTTATGGAAAATCATGATGAGTGATAATTGTTTGGATAGTGTTTGTATATATATAATATATAATATATATAATATATATATAATATATATTAATAATGGATTAGTTTTAATTTAGAATTTAGAATTTTTCCTCATGAAGTGTTTGATTTAGAGTTTATTATTTAAAGTAGATTTGGATATTAAAATATTTTTTTCATAGTCTATTAAATTGGAAACTAGACTAATAGTAGGGTTATTGCTCGTGTGTTTTGTAGTTTCTACCGCATCTATCTCAAAGGTAGCAAGGTTTTCTCTTTGAAAGATTTTCGTGGGGTTGTAGCTCTCAGTTCACCTCCTTACCATGGTATTTTTAAAACTTAAGAATAATACTGAATAGATGGATGTGAGGAGAATAGAGCACATCAAATGAAAATATTTCTAATACAATCCGCAATCCCATTTCCACTTGTTAGTAAATTTAGATGAACATGTGAAAACCATTTAAATTTTTAACTTTTAGTTTCTCTTATTCAAATGTGGCACCCAACAATTAGAATAAAGTGACCTGCAAATTTAGAAACACTCATGTAATTTTAGATGAGGACCATCACAATGCTAAGCTTGAGTTTTTAGATGAGAAATTCTTGTGTTTTGGTGCATTAAACATATTATAGTGAATGTTAAAAAAATGATGTAGGTTGACAAATTTTAAAGCTTTTAGAGTTTCAAAGTTAATTATCAATGAATTTTTGTCCCTTCGGAGGATGTGGTTTCCGTGGATAATTTATTTGTTGGCTTCACACGATGTGGTTTCCGTGGATATTTAACTTTGAAATTCAAATTTTAGGCTATTTTCAAGATGTAAATTTTGAAGATGTTAATATGTGAATAAAAATAGGAGAAAAGAAAATTATAGATGAATATGATAATCAACATGATACGTTATTGGCATTTGATACCTATCTAGTATTTGAAGTATAAAACTCATTGACTTTTCCCATGGCACATATCATTCTTTTTTGCAAATTTATGAGAAACTAATGTGAGTTATATATCTTGTAGAGGTGTTCAAAATGGAAACAACTTCTAGCTCTTGAAGTGCAAGATCCAAAAAAAGAAATATTTTCTTCTTTTGATTTGGATTGAGTATGATTGGAGTTAAGAATGTGGCTTGGATCAAATCACATAGATATAATGAGTTTCTAATTGGGGAGAGCAAAAAACCATTGTATCCAACAAGCTTTAGAAAAAGTTTTAGCAGAAAATCAAAAGAAGAAAACACTTGAAATAAAAAATATAGAGTTGACACCCCATTGGAATATATAATGCAAGAATTTTTCTACTACTTATTTTTTCTTAAAATAATTTTGTTTTAAATTCAATTTTTGTCATGTTAATATCTTGTTGTTTCTTGCAAGTTTTGGTGTTCACATGGGCCAAAAGATTTTTGAGAGATTGATGCATTGCCTTATGATAGATCAAAAGTGCCTAAAAAGGGGATAGGGAGCCGTCCAAGTCATAAGCATCTAAGACATGGTTGCATATGTCATTTTAGTGCTCACATATCTAAGAAAGCACTAGAACGTGCCTTGATCACTTATGTTGGGATGATTCGTATAGATCTTACAGGTAAACCTTGCCATGGACAAGAGGTTGATGATTTTGTAGGCACAAGAGCATACCATGCACCCCATGTTAGTAATGAACTGCATCAATCGGTAGAAAAATGTTTGTTGTTGGGAATGTCAGTTGAATGTGTACATCACAAACATTGTGAATTAGTGCATGACAAAATAACCTCATCTAAAGATGAGTTTGATTGAAACCATTTTCTTACTCGTGACAACATTGGAAATATAGAGAGGAGATTGAAACATGCCCAATACATGTTTGATAAGAATGATGCTCAAAGTGTGCATATATGCCAAGCAACAAATCCTGATAAAGTATTTTACTACTCAGAGTTTAACAATGCCATAGATAGTGAGGGACACACTCCATTCATTTTAGGCATTCAACAACCACTACAGCTAGAATGGATGAGAAAATATGGTTATGATAGTATATTAGTAATGAATTCTACATTTGGGACAAATTGCTTTAAGGTAAGTTTATATTGTTATTTATTTTCTTATTATCATTTGTTATTTATAAGATAATCCAAGGATATAACTAATTTCTTATTTTATATTCTTATGCATTTTTTATTATCAACTGTTATTTATAAGATAATCCAAGGATATAACTAATTATTTATTTATTTTTATGCAATTTCAACTTTATACATTATTGGCATTTGATTCCCAACATAATGGTGTTCCAGTGGCATGAGTTCTCATGTCAATATCTATGACTTCTGATATCACCAAGTGGATGGAGATGCTACTTCTTAAAGTTCACATGGCTATGTTGGAGTGGAAGTTAAATGCATTCATGGTAGATGATGCAGTTGTTGAGATTGGTGCAATCGGGTATAGAGATATGAGAGTGTTTTTTCTTCATTTCTCATGATGCAATGTTATATACATAATTGTAGACTCACTATATAAATATATATATTTAACATTGTATGACATTTATGTGAAATAGGGTGATATTTGAATGTGAAGTCTACTTATGCATTTGGCATGTTAGAAGGGCGTGGTTAAAAAATCTTGTAATGAAAGTGAAAGATGATACTACAAGACGTGCCATGTTTAAGCATCTAGGTGACATTATGCACTGTCAGAGAAATGAAAATTCTGCACTTGAGGAGACCAACAAATTTCTAAATGACTTCCAAGAGGAAACCACATTTGTTGAGTACTTTTGAGCACGATGGTTGGACATAATAGTTTGATTTATGTAGCTTTATTTTTCATATTTTTGGTATATTTGTATTCACTGTTGACATACTTTCTTTTGTGTTAATAATAAATGTGGGCAAAATGTTGTTGTCACTTAAAGCATGTCAGACAAGAAACAAATTGGGCTATTGAGTCCTACCATTCACACTTGAAACAAGTTCTTTTGAAGTCAATACGAGCAGCTTCACATCGTCGAGTGGATTGGTTGGTGCATCAGTTGTGTTCAATGGTCCACATTTTTTATTGGTGGCGTCAATGTGCAAAGGAAAATGGTTTTCATAGAAACTATAAGGTGGAGAAAATAGAAGCTCATTCATGGATAAGGGCACAATCTATTCTATATTGTAATGTGACACTGCACCACTCAAATTCTTCAATAACATGGGTGCAAATCCAACATGATATCAATAAATCATATATGGTATGCCATTCAAGTTCAATTTTTACTATGTGTGATTGTAATTGGGTGAAAAATGGATATCTTTGCAAACATTTCATCAAGGTTAGCATGATGAGGGAAAAAATAAGGTCGGAACAAGAAAAACTAGAAGAAAGGATCAATGCAACAACCCAAAACCAGGTGATTTGAGTATTTTTTATTGAATATGTAGATCAATAATAATAAATAATAGTCATTGTGATCTAATACGATACAATGTTTTGTTCACAGATACCTAAAAATGATGACTTTGAAAGTGTGGATAACTTGGAGGTTGATGTCATGGTAATAATTTGATAACTCCGTAAATTTTATATTTGCTATCACTCTTTTACTATTGTTTTGACTATTCGTTTTCTTGCTTTGTAGGTAAATGATAATGTTAATGCTTCCATGGATTCTTATGATGTGTCATGGTAATAATTTTATAACTTGGCGAATTTTATGTTTTCTTTTCACTCTTTTACTGTTGTTATGACTATTTTTTTTTTGCTTTGTAGGTAAATGATAATGTTAATTATGTTTTTTTATCACTCTTTTACTGTTGTTATGACTATTTGTTCTTTGTTTTGTAGGTAAATGATAATGTTAATTATGTTTTTTTTATCACTCTTTTACTGTTGTTATGACTATTTGTTCTTTGTTTTGTAGGTAAATGATAATGTTAATTATTCCATGGATTCTTCAACTAATTTTGATCCAAATCACAAACGAGAAATGATCTCACAAAATATTCGACATATTTTTGAGTCACTTATGCAATTACCTGGTGATAAGTCACATCTCCACTTCTTAGAAAAACACATGGAAGATGTTGCAAGTGAATTCAAAACAACATTGACATCGACCACTTTGGGGTTGTACCATCCAACTGCTCCATCTTTCTAACAAGTGCAAGATGGATTTGGATATACACTTGGGCGTGAAAAAGATTTCTTGGAGAGGATGGTCACTCATAAGTGCTCATATACTGTTGGGTCCCTATAATACTAGTGATTACCCCATTACTATTGTAGTTATACCCCTTATTAATATTGTTGTGCCCCTATTGCCCCCATATTGTTACTATTGTGCCCCATA
>APFE031658466.1:1710-12656 GCA_000404065.3 Pinus taeda | reverse complement strand
CAAGGAACAACTAGGATAAATATCAAGAAGGAAAGGACATAATTGAACCCCATGTCCACATTTCACTTAGATGAATGGATGCTCATGCATCGTACTAGTGTACTACATTACTTAATAAGTCATATCATATGATTCTTTCTCATGTTTCGAGGATGATACAAAGAGGGATGAGATGTAAAACACTTAGGGAAGATAAAATGGGGTGCCTAGGGAGATACTCAAGGAGATAATGAATGTAACACGACCAAAACTATTGAATAAACCCACATGATAGCTAATATATGGGTAATAAATAAAGTAATTAGGTAGTTAAGAAGAAATGACATAAAATAAGGGATAGTTGTCATAGACGCCTAGGAATATTCATGAGAAAGTATAAATGCACGAGTATCGTTATATTGAGATATATTGGATGTTGATTTTTGTAGTAAAAATGTCCTATGGAGTGATTCTTTTCATAAGGAGTATTTCATGGTGTTATCTTGTGTAAGGTTCTTTCAACATTCTCATGTATATTATTTTGTGGATGTATTTGGATATTTTGAAGTTAATGGTTTATTCTTGAGCTTAAGGATTTATGTTATCTTAAATCTATCAAGGCTTACTTCAAAATCTAAATCATGTTTGTGCGGATAACTAAATGCTTGTCAGAGCCATTAATTCCTTCCATAGTGGGTCATGACTTCGACATTTTTATTGGCTTGTTGCTTATATTTCTATTAACTATAACAGACCATCATTATGCCAATGTATGGTAGAAAGAATCTAATGCCTCTAGGGAGTAGCTCTAAACTTGCACAAAGCATTGATGTTATGAGAAGTGAGTCCAATGAAAGTAGGATGAAATGACATTTTCACAAGTAATCATTTTTAACAAAGTTACCATTTCAACGAGAACTATGACCTCAAAATGAAAACTCTAGCCTAAAATCTCACTTTATTGAATAGAAAACATGAAAAGACACTTCAAAATGAAAAAGTGGTGATGCAACATCACCTTTTTTTTTATATTTTAAGGTTAAAATTTCAATATTTTAACCATGAGATTAAAATTCAAATATCATGACTACATAAGATATGAAAAAACACCCCAAAATGAAAAAGTGGTGATGTAGTGTCATAATTTTTAAAGTTAAAATTCCAACATTTTTCAAGCATGACATTAAAGACCAAATATCATGACTATGAAAAACCTTAAAATTTAACACCAAAATTAGAAATTGGTTCTATCAAGAACATTTTTTTTATAAGTCAAATTATGACTCATTTGAAATCTTAGCCTAAAACAACTTGACACCCTTTTCAATGGAGCACTATATTGCAACATTTTTTAAACTATGATCTATAAAATCATTACTAATGTAAACAAAATCATAAAACACATCATTTAAAAGAAGAAAGTGGTATAATGAAAGTATAAAAAAAAATCAACTTGAATTAAGAAAAAAAAGATGATAAAAATCATGTCTTTGTGAATACTTCAAAATATATGTTAGTTAAAAAATAATTAAAAACAAAATTTTAAAGAAATTTAAATTAACTAAAAAGACAAAAACATCAAATTATTGCTTAGTAAAAAACTAAATTACATTAAATTAAAAAACATACAATAAATTTAAAAATAATCTTATTAAAAAAAAGAAAAGAAAAGATGAACATAATTAAAATATATAATTTAAGTTCAATGGGCTCGAGTGCCTATTAATGGTAAAGCCTTAATGCGAAGTCACCTGATTCAATTCCCCCACTCCAATCAAAGTGATATAGTGGACATGATAAAATGTAATCATGCCACTTTAAAATATATAATATATATATAGATTTGTAAAATAATGAAAAAAACTAAACATAAAGATAAAGAAAAAAAGTTTTTTATATATATGTAATATGTTTTATATTTTAATTTGAAGAAGATTTGTTTTTAAGTTTTTTTATGGTAATTAAACATTATTTGTTTTTATTTTATTTTAAATAAATTGTTTAAAAGTATTTTTAAGTGTTTTTATAAACCGAAACTGTGTTATTAGTATGATTTATTAATTTATTTTAAATTGTTTTCCCTCAAAACCATATTTTTTCTTTTCAATTTAGTAGTGTTTTTGTGTTTTTCTTTCTTTTTTAATAATGTAAACTATCAAAAAATAATAATTAATAATTAAAAAACATTTTATACCTCTTTAAACTATTTTTGAATTTAGAGTTGATTTTATGTTTTTATTTTCAAGGGTACTAGTCATTAAGGCTATAATGTCAATTAATGTGTAATTTTAACCATAAAATTAAAATAAAATTTAAACAAAACTTGAAAAACATTTAAAAACAAAGACTTAAAATAAAATAAAATAAAATAAAAGGAATGTAAACAAACTTCAAGTGTTGATTTTTAAGGGTTTTCATAGTCATGATATTTGGTGTTTAATGCCATGGTTGAAAAACGTTAGAATTTTAACCCTAAAAGAAGGGTGATGATGCATCACCAATTTTGCATGTTGGGGTACTTTTTTCATGTCTTTCATAGTCATGGTATTTGGTTTCTAATGTCATGGTTGAAAAATGTTGGAATTTTAACTTTCAAATGGAAAGGGGTGATGTTGCATCACTACTTTTCAATACAAGTATAAAAATTAGCACTAAATTCAATCACTAAAACAATGAGAACTCGGTAAAGTTCCCATTAAGTTGGTAATTTGATTTTTTGGGGAGTGTTGAAGTATGTTCAATAATGTGTTGTCATTAATGTCAAAGTTAGGGGCAGATTGAGATGGATACATGTTAAGGCTAGGGGGAGACCAAGTTGGATGCAATTCAAGCTTGTCTAGGATGGACTTGAACCAAAGGGAGACTCATATGTTAGCTTGAGTCAGAGGAATAAAAATCCAAAATCAGGGGGAGAGCGATATGGAATTTTGCCTAATTGAAGAGGAGACTAGAATTTATGTTAGTCCAACAAAATACAAGTCGGCCCAACCGCAACCAAGGTTTACAAGTCAACCCAATCTTGAGATTTGAATCCTTATAAATGAAAGGATTGGAGAATGCATTGGATGTGATCACGTCGAAGACACGATGTGATTAGAGGTAAGCAAGAAGTGGTGATAAAAGGCAGCCAAACAATATGTGCAAAGAGAAAATCTTAGGAGTAGAGGAGCGAGGAGAAAAGAAAGTGACTTTGGTAAAGGAAATTGTGATCTAGCTAGATCTTTTGATTACAATGTATAATAAGCAAGCTTTGATAAGAAGTCTCTCTTACCAGAATAAAGGAAAAATTTGCAAAAACAACAAAATTCTTGATTCTCTATCATTTCATCAATGGATAGAAAATCTCACGTTAATTGAAAATTTTCAAGTAGGATGTACTACAATTTTCAAAATGCATCATATGCAAAAATATCAATATTATGTTTCTTGACCTATTAACTAATGCAAAATTATTCTAGAAAAAATGTCACCTCTTGTAGTTTGTATATAAGGATCTTCCTCCTATATATAATTTGAAAAGAATTTTTTTTCTAAAATTTCGATGCTCTGATGCTTCAGTACCATCAACTGATTGGAAAAAATGATAGGAAGGGAGTACATCAATTGAATTCCATCATACTAGGACCTTCCCATACTAGAGTTTTCAAAAAAATATTCATTAGAGAAATTTTGAGGTAAAAAATGGGTCTCAAAACAAAAATGTATAACAAAAATCAATTTTGTAAGAACTAATAGGATTCAAGATGATGATGTCAACCATGGGGAATGATTCACCATTTTTGGAGTAAAAAAGTAAAAAGATTGAAAAAAACTATTTTTTCAACTCGTATTTTCAACTTATCTCCCTATGGTTTTACTCAAATTTCAAGAGGGAGCACTCATTGGATGCAAAATTTAATTTTTCATCCAAGGAGTACCCATATTGCATACTTTTAATGGGCTATGCTACACGAAAAATTATAAATACACGGAAAACATGATTGCAATCACATTTTTTCATGTATTTCTCATTTTTTTCATGTAGCAGGATCCATCGAAAGTATGCTACATGGGTACTCCTTAGATGAGGAATTAAATTCTGCATCCAATGAACACTCCCACTCGAAATTTGAGTAAAACCGTAGGGAGATAAGTTGAAAGATAGTTCTTTTTTTCCTCCCTCTAAAATGTGATGATATAATCTAATCTTATTTTATTATTTCTACTATTATTTTATAATATTCCTTAGGAGGCCCATTTTATACCTCAAAATTTCTCTAATTATTTGTTGATGTTCCAGTGATCCCGTATCTCGGTGCCATTTTTTGACGAGAAATAATGTCAGAAAGAAAATTTGTCATCTGAAGTCTATTTACCGGGACAGTACAATACCCAGAGAGAGCCATAATGAGAGAGCCAAATGGGGAGAGATCCATATTGTGAGGAATCCATAGCAAGAGAGATCCATATCGAGATAAATCCATACTAAGAGAGAACCATATGGGAGAGTTACACACTAGGAGATTAAGAAGTGTAATGTTCATCAAACCTATGATATCCCAATATTCACATGTTCTGGGCCTGTCAACTAATGAAAAAATTACAGTCACTCTAAAAAAGTATTTTCCATCATCCAGGCCCTAGAAGTCTTGGTTTTGTGGGAATTTTTTGTCTTTATTTTGAGTATTTTATGATATTCTAGTGCAAATATGAAATTTAGTGTTTGTGATCCCCAACGTCCTTAGTTAGAACAAATAAACAAAAGGATTTCTAACTAGAGTTGTTTATCACATCGGAATTTTCCCACTGGGTGATTACAAAGTAAATGACTCTCAAGTCTTCCGGTATCCAATATCCTAGTGGATCAAACTTTCATCTCACGAAGAATTTGTTGGTGTCTAACATACAAATTTCTCATTGTTTAGACCAAAAGAAAGTTGTTTTTGTAAAGGTTTCCTTTTTTAATGATTTTAAGCATTTCCCAATATTCCAGTATAAACCTCAAATTTGAGGCTCACCCTTGGTAATATTCTTCAACTACGAAATTATGATCAAAGGTGGTTCTTCACACTGGATTAGAAGTAAATTGAAGGACATCATATCCTTAAGTGTTTAGAGATCTTGAGAAGTGACAAGACAATTTTTTTAAACATATGTTGATGGAACCTAATATTGAATCATTGGTTAGTCATGTTGATGTTTGTTATAACAATTGAAAGTGAAAAAGTTCTCAAAGTTTGACAAGGACCTAAAAAGAGAGGATGATATTGATATGTTTGATCATCATAATGGGGATTAGTGTCTCCAGTGGGTTGGTGCCTACAAATATTGCAACAAAGGGGATTGATGTCTCCTATGGGTTGATGCCTACAAATTCTTGAAACATAAAGGATTGGTGTCTCATGTATGTTGGTGCCTATAAATTCTTAAAGATGAGTGAATTGGTGTCCCCAGTAGGTTAGTGCCTATAGAGTTTGTAATAGTAGGTTGGTGCCTACAAATTTTGTATTAGTAGGTTGATATCTCATGTTCCATATGTAATATTGTTTTGTTATGATGTATGAAGATTTAAGAAATAATTGTCTTATATTGATTCACCCACCCATCGATACAACCCTCCACCTCTCAATATAATTGTGAATCCAAAAATTGGTATCAAATCCAGTTCCCTCGAGAGTAGCCTAACCACTAGAATGAATATCTCGAAGGGACCATGGCCAATCATGAAGGTTATTTGAAAAACAAAGCTCTACTATTCAATGGAATAAATTATTCCTTTTGGAGAATATGGATGAGGACTTATCTAATGTCTCTTGGCTTCGATATTTGGAAATATGTTTAGGATGGTTATAAATCTCTAGAAACTCCTCCATTTTATCAATATAGTAAGAAGGCTTCTATAAATAATGCAAAACTCATGAATTCCATCGTTTGTCGAAGCAATGCGTTGTGATTTTGCAAAAGACATTTAGGACAAAATTGAAAACAACTATGAAGAAATGACAAGGTGAAGAGTTTAAGGATGATTGAGGAAGAAAATATTGCAACTTTGTTTCTTTGAGTGTATGAAATTGTCAAGACTAATAGAGGACTTGGTGAAGAAATTAAGGAATCAATGATTGTGTAGAAGGTGTTGAGATCACTTCCCTTAAGATTTGATGCCAAAGTCTGAACTATTGAAAAGATAAAGGATCTCGAAAATATAAAGTTGGATGAGCTGCATGGAATTATCATTACATATGAAATGAGAACATAAAAAGAGAATCCATATTTGAAGGAAGAAACTTTCAAAGCTTCAAAGAAGACAAAATAACTCAAAATCATGTGATTATTCTAACAATGAATTAAATGCAAAAGAAGCACAATTTGTGAGAAAGCTGAAAAGAGGATCGTAAAATACAAGGTAAGCTACCATTCAAATGCTTTAATTGTGGTAGAATATGAAATTTTGTTTCTAAGTTTCCATATGCAAAATATGAAGACAATGATGATGAAGCAAAACATGAGAAAGAAAATCTCATAGATACAGAAAAGAAAAGCATTTTTACTCCACAAAAGATAGTAGTTCCTGAGAAGAGAGTGATGAGCATGCATATAATATTAACAAATAAGAAATCATTTTCATAGCCACTGATGCAAATAATGTTGATAAAGGAAGTGAATACAACTAAACATAGAATAGAAATTAAAAGAATGAAGATATTAATGGGGAAGTAAGCCTTGAATAAAACTTGTTAGTGCCCTAGAAGAAAAATATAGACTTGAAGGAAAGATACAAAAACCATGAAGAGTTAATGCAAAAATATAAGAAGAAAAAGAATCTTGACCTTGGTGAAATTACTGTTTCCTTCCTAAAGACACAACTAGAACTGGAAAAGAGGATAGATGTAGTGAGAATCCAATTGAAAGAAAAGGAAGAAAATTGTAAAATGTTGGAAGTAGAAGTTATTTCCTTGAGTAAGGATATAGAAAAATCAAATGTTTAGGTGAATCAAAGCTTGAAATTTGGAAAATGTACTCAAATATTAGATGATATTCTTAGCTACTAGAAGTCACCTTTCATCAAAATAGGTCTTGGATACAAAGAAAATCATGAGACTTCCAAGGGAGAATCAAGCATAAAGACATAAAAGAAGGAGTGAGAAGAAAAAACTAAAAGATGTTAATGTGCCCAAAGGTTCTATCAATAATGACATCAACACTAGAAAAGGAGATGAATACTAGTAGAGATCATTTTTTTCTCACAATATCAACAAGAATGATTTAAGAAGAGCTACACCACCAAGAAGGCTTTTCTCATCTAGGTATCAAAATCTCTTCTTTGGTTATTGATTTGCATGTAATAATTTTGGTCATAGTGGAAATAGATTGTAGAGATTATGTAAGAAATGAATTTGTAAGAACTAGAAACAAAGGATCTTATAAGACATCAATGAATGTTATGTGGGCAATGAATCTAAAAGTATTTATGAGGGTGTTGTTAGAAACTTCAACTCATGTTCTCCCCCATTGGATCAAATTTAATGCTATGTGTAATAACCACGAGCACAAAGCATGTGACCTTTGAAGTATCACAATAAGGTTTCCTAAGCAAAGAAAGGAATAAGATATTACCAAACATAGAGAACAATGCAAAATGGTATGGAAATGGAAGCAAGAAAAACAGGAGGAATGTGGACTTGGCTATATGTTCAAAACAAAAGCCAATGTTATATTATTAGCGGATGTTCAAAACATTTGACAAGATATTAGAGCAAATTTATCTCTTTAATGGAAAACAAATGAGGAAGTGTTACTTTTGGAGATAATGTTGAAGCAAGGATAGCTCGAAAGGGCACAATTAGTCTTGATAATGCAAATACTAAACCTCAAAATGTCCTATATTTTGAAGGTTTAAAGCACAATATTCTAAAATTTAGTCAAATGTGTGATCAAGGATATGATCTCACATTTCAATCTAAAGGATGTGAGAGAAATAAAATTATGGAAGATTAGTGGAAAATGAAATCGGGACCTCAAGTAATGTATATGTTCTTGGTGAAGTTAAAGGAGAAAATTGTTGAATGGGATTGATATCCCTCTCAAATAAATAGTAAATGAAATCACAAGCTTAGGTGGAGTAACCCTTTTCTATTGATGTCAAAGGGGAAGAAGTTTCAGATAAAGGGAGAAGTTTCTGACAAGGGGGAGTAGCCATTTGCCATTGATGTCAAAGGAGGAGAAATTGTAGACAAGGGGAGTTCTATAGAAACAATGCACAAATGTTTAGGGTTGCCAACAATGAAAAATGGGGAGATTGTTGAATAAAGTGTTGTCATTCTTGTCAAATGTTGATTTTTGGTAGCATCAAATGTGCTCTAGCCTTGAAATTTGGTGGAGAGGCTAAGCCACATGAGATATCCAAGACCCAAAAATCGTTTGGAGGAATTCCACCCAGATGAGATGTTATTAAAAGAATTAATATTTTTAATGGGTTCCTAAAGTCTAAACTTAGGAAAATTAAAATATTAATGGGTATTAATAAAAATAAGGGTGACAAGCTTCTAAGAGACCAGGATCAAGTCTGTTTTAATCTTAGATGTTGATTAGATACTTAATCTTAGTTGTTGATTCATCAGCAGGAAAAGTATAAGAGAAGACTTGAGGATCATTTGGAAACACATTGACAGATACTCAATATCTCAAGGAAAATTGATTCTCAAAGAGAAGGAGATCGATTTCAAAGGGAGAGTTGCAGGGTGGAGGAAGAGGAGGGCATCAACACCAGTCAATGACTGAGGATGTAAGTACCTGCAGTCCTTGAACGCACTCCCGGCTTGAAGTGCGATGACAAACGAAGAAAGCGCGAGCTCGACTTAGCGTGCGAAGGTGTTATGTCATAATACAAGTGCATAGGAAGAAAGCGAGGAGTTTATATATGCGTGGGAGCGTGGAGGAGCACCCACGGGCCGACCAACAAACGTAGCAAGGCCGACTTGACTTGTGGGCATTTGGATGAAGGCCGACATGAAGTTTAGAAGTGTTTGCGATGGAGTTGAGGGCGTGGGCAGGTCGGCTGGGCAGCTACGACCTTGCCTTGTCACTCATATATATTGGTGATGCGTGGAGGTCATTTCCATCATCATTCAAGCAACTAACTCGCTCAACATGTGAAGAAGTGCGTAGATCTAAGAGGTGGACGCAGCAAGAGGAAGGCGTAGATTTGGTGATGCGCCCGTTCTTGGGCAAGGCCGCACGAAGGTAGCACACGACTTGGATTTGGGTGAGGGCGCGGGTAGAGGTCGCCCGCCGGTTGGAGAAGGGCGTGCACGGGTGTGGCGCCCGGTTTTGCGAAGGAGCACCTGACGGTTGAACGAAGGCGTGGGTGCCCAATTTGTGCGACGACTTGGCACGAGTTCTTGGGTGACTCGGGTGAGCGCCCGCTCGTCGTGCAAGTGTGCACGGTGAGACATTTGGTGAAGCCAGTTGTACAAAGGGGGTGTCTTGGTGACTTGGTGGAGTCACCCACCCGTCGTGCACGAAGACAAGGTTCGGTTGTGAAATGCGGAAGTCAGCTCGTGTGAGGGTGTGCTCGCCCGCCTTGGGCAAGGAAATCTTGGTTGTGCATGGAGGTGTGACAAGATTGTAAATTTGGCTAAGTATGAAACTGGGGTTTCCAAGCATACTTGTAAAGCTTTGTAACTGTCGTAAAAGACTGTATAATATTTATTGGGCAAACTCATTGTTCAGGGAGTTGCCCCTCCCTTTATACTGTGAATTGTGTTCTTCATGTATAATTACTGATGTTAATGAATGTGTATGGGTGTTCATTGGTATAAAGGAACATTAATAATTACTTGGTTGAGAAACCCAAACTAGGTAGGATAAGTGGTGAAAAGAAAGTGTTCGGTGGTGCCGCACCTCACCAAGAGTGGTTGAAAGACTGCCGCCAACTCGTTGTCGTGACAGGTGGTATTAGAGGAGCTGATTCAGGCATTGAAGGTTGAAGCTGCTACACAACTACACTAAAGTGCAGTTGGTATCAGAGCAGATTCAGGGTTGAAGAAGTTGGTGTTAGAGCAGGGTTGCTCATGACGAAGTGCAGGTGTGGATACACTTGGGAACTTGGAAGCTTGGAAATTGAAGACTGTTATGATATTTCGACACATAGGAAATAGTTAAGTTCAACTTGGTCTAGTATAGAGTTAGGTAAAGTGTGTTTCTTTACCATTGTACATTTTGTAACTTACAATCCGACGGTCACGATATGTAGTGATCTGACGGTTCATTCTCTCCTCGGTATTACCGACACTTGATCCGTGGCTTGACACCCGATTGGTCCATGAATTCTATTTAAAGCGCATGGAGGGTCATTTGTAGGTTAACCGTGCATGAGAGAAGCTTATGTAAATTTTCATTCTATTATTAATAAATTGCCTGTAGTAGCCACGTTGGCGCAGGCCGTGGACTGTTTCCCTCTCTGAGGGTTTTAACCACGTCAAAATACTGGTGTATTGATCTGTGATCTGTTTGTGAGCGGTGTCCTTCTGGTGTTCTGTCTGAGGAACTTACCCTGTAAATTCCTACATGGTATCAGAGCTATTTGAGGGCCGCGCCCGTTGGTGATCCAAATCTGAAGCCGGTAGAACTGCATGCGGCTGTCGTTTCCTAGATCTACTGTTTCTGACTGCTTTCGGGCCGAGAGGACTGCTCTGTTGTGTTCGGAGCATCTGTTCCAGTGAGAAACCCCTTTCGTTTCACGCGAAAAGGTTTCCGGTAGCCCTATCTGCGTCATTTTAAGATCTGGAGGTATACAGTCTTTATTTGCAGTTTACTGTTATTTTCTCTCTGCTTATTTCGGTTTCGGTTTATTTAGTTTTTTTTTTAACCGGATATATACCTTTCATTTCTGCATATGCTCTTTGCCTTGAGACTCTGTGCGATCTGGGCAAATCAAAAACAGAAAGGAAGGATTTTTTCTCATGCGTATGCTCTTTTCCCTGCACCTT
>APFE031658464.1:433148-495090 GCA_000404065.3 Pinus taeda | reverse complement strand
GAAACTTCAGCTTTTCCCTGTGCTTGGAGCTCGAGAATAATGCCAAAGGTGTCATGAATGATGGAGGGATAATAGCTAAGCTTCAGGTAAGGTTATTGGTTCCTTTTCCTTTTTTCTTTTTTTTTGTGTTTTTCTTGGATAGGAAAATAAATGATGCTTAGGGTGTGTTGTAGGCTTGGAAATGATGTCAAGGAGGCTTGGAGGTGGTAAGAGGGATGATAAGTTCCTCATGAAGCTCTCTTGGTCCCTCGGATTGCCTTTTCTAGACACTTTTGGCTCTTTGTAATTCCTACAGGAGCCTCTTGTAGAAAACACATAGCCTCCTGTAGAAAACACAGTTTTGGAAAAAAAGGTACAGTGGGGTGAAAGAGATGCCAAATCTTATGGAGGAAGGTGTGGAGAAGGTGAGATGGATGTTGGTGTGGATATCAAGGTTCCCTTGGAACCTTCTTCTGCTTCTTGTAGTCCTCTTGCAAACCTGCAATGCAACAAAAATTCTTTTTTTTTTTTGAAAACAACTAAGGCGCCTCAGAGAGGTTTTCACCTTAATTGCTTGCCCTGGGCACCTCCAAGGGAGGTTTTCACCCAAGTATCTTATTATTTTTCCCTCTTTTTTTTTTGACATCACTGGCCCACCTCAGAAGAGGTTTTCAACCTAATGATGGGACTCAAGTGCCTCATCGAGGTTTTCACTTGAGTCCATATTTTTTCTTTTTTCTTTTCTTCAGTGAGTGGGTGAAGTGGAAGCTAAGACATGCTCCACTACTAGCACTATTTTATTCAAATCTTCAATAAACTCTCGCTTGGAGAGGCGTTTCTTGTAGACTTTCAAACGATGTCCATTGATAAGCATGGGGATTGCTTCATCATCAATGGTTCTGATCAGAACTGAACCATTGTCATTACATTTCTCCATAGTGTAGGGTCCCAGCCATCTTGTCCTCAGCTTACCTTTGAAATCTTTGTATCTTGAATCATATAGTAGTGCCCAATCTCCCTCTTGGAATTTCTTCTCCTTGATATTTTTGTCATGCCATATCTTTCTTTGAAGCTGAACTACCTCTATATGGAGAAGGGCTTGCAATCTGTATTCATCCAATCCATTGAGCTGAAGTAATCTCTCCTTTTGTGCATGGCTGAGGTCTAGGTCTAGCTGAGATTCCATCCTTAGAGTATTGAATTCAAACTCTATTGACAGGAAAGCCTTTTTCCCATAGACCAGTTCATAGGGTGTGAAATCGGCGGTGGTCTTCCATGTTGTGTTGTAGGCCCAAGTGGCCTCAACTAATCTGTCCACCCAGTCTTTTCTGTTGTTGCTCACTACCTTGTTTAGGATCCCTTCCAATGCTCTGTTAGTGACCTCCACTTGCCCATTGGCTTGTGGAAGGTAAGGGGTGGAAGTCCTATGCTTGATCTTATGATGTGTGAGCAAGTCTTCAACCAGGCTGGAAGTGAACTGACTGCCTTGGTCCGTGACCAACTCTCTCAGATACCCGAACTTGTAGAATATGTTTTCTCTCAAAAACTCAACTACTTTTTCCTCTGTCACTGCTTTGATTGCTTTTGTCTCTGCCCACTTTGTCAGGTAGTCAGTGCACACAATAATGTACTGCTTCTGCTTTGAAGGGGGGTTGATAGGCCCCACAAAGTCCATTCCCCACTTCTCAAATGGTTCAAAGGTCACTTGAGGTTGCATAGGAATTTCATACTTTGGAGTGGGTTTCCCCATCCTCTGATACCGATCACATTGGCTCGTGTATCTCGTCACATCCTGATGAAGAGTGGGCTAGTAGTAGCCTGCTTGCAATATCTTAAAGGCGGTTGGTTACCTAAGTTTTTGGGATGGCTCCTAGGAGTTATGTTGTTGATTTGGAAGGTTTCTGTGGTGTGCTTCTGTCGATTCCACTTCCTTAAGGTGACTTAGGAGGTTGAATCCCATCATAGTGCCCCCTCGTTGCATATTTACCGCAGTTGGCCAGTTACTTGGGTAGATGTGGGATGAGGGTGTTACATGACCTCCCATTTCCACTCTAGAATCTGAATCGACTATAGTAATTAACTTGGATGCTTACACTCTGCTTTTACCTATTGACAATCCAAGCATCTAGCCACAAAATTTGCCACCTCTTTCTTCAAGTTCGACCAATAGCAGAACTTCTTCATTGTTGTCATTGTCTTATGATACCTTGGGTGACCTAAAAACAACTTAGCATGGAATTCCCTCAAGATAAGCTTCTTTAGCTCATTATTTTCCAATACATAGATCATATCCCTAAATCTGACCAAACCATCTTTTTTGCGACGATAGTCCACATCTTGATCACCTGTACTTTGCTGTAACCTATGCATAAGCTCCCTATACATGCCATCTTGTTGTCCTGCCTATAAGATCTGATCTTGTAGATCTATCCTATATGAAATCATATATGCAATGTGATTTACCTATACTCTTATGCTAAAAGCATCTGCAATCATGTTCTCTTTATCTTTCATGTACCTAATCTCAAATTTGAACTCACTGATCATGGCCAACCATCTATCTTGTCTAGAATTCGGGTTCAATTTGTCAAATAGATATCTCAATCCATTCTGATCGCTCATAAATACAAACCTCCTGGCAAGAAGATAGTGCCTGCACATTTTCAATGCATGAACGACCGCTGCTAACTCAAGATCATGTATCACAAAATTCTGCTCATGCTCATTTAGTTTCCTTGATTCATAGCACACTACTGGTCCTTCCCACATAAGGACTCCACCAAGTCCTCCCTTGCAAGCATATGTACATACCACAAACTCTTTGTCCGGATCTGCAATATTTAGAATTGGAGCATTTGTCAACAACTACTTCAATTTCTCAAAACTCGCTGCACATTCCTTTGTCCATTCAAATTTCCTACCTTTCCTCTGCAATGATGTAATGTAATAGGGAATCCAAGAGAAGTTATTGATGAACCTCCTATAATAACCTGCTAGTCCCATGAATGATCTTACCTCATCCACATTTCTAGAAATTACCTATTCCATGATAACTCTTATATTTTACAGATCCAATGCTATGCCTTCCTTGGAAACCACATGCCCAAAGTAACGTACCTTTGTCTGAAAGAAACTATTATTACTGAGCTTAACATACAACTGATGCTCTCTTAGCAATCTCAACATTGCTGCTAAGTGTTCGACATGCTCTTCCTCTTCTTAGAGTATACCAATATATCATCAATGAATACAATCACAAACTTGTCCAAATGAGGACATAATACACTATCTATCAAGCACATAAAAGTAGCTGGAGCATTAGCCAAATTGAAAGGAACTACAACAAACTCATAATTCCCATACCTGGTATGGAGCGCAGTCTTGTATATATCCTCTTCTTTGATGTGTACTTGATGATACCCTGATATCAAATCAATATTCAAGAACATTGTTTCTCCCTTCAACTGATCAAACAAATCATCAATCCTCGACAATGGATACCTGCTCTTGATGGTTACCTTGTTCACTTGCCTGTAATTGATGCACAACCTGAGAGTACCATCCTTCTTCTTCACAAACAACACTGATGAACCCCAAGGCAATACACTTGGCCTAATGTATCCTTTGTCAAGCATTTCCTTCAACTACAACTTCAATTCCACTATGCTCATCCTATATGGTGCCTTTGATGCTGGTGCTGCCCCCGGTACCAACTCAATAGAAAAGTCCACTTCCCTGTAACTCGAAAAATCTAAAATATCTGTCAGGAACACATCTTAGAACTGTTGCAAAACTAGATAATTATTCAAGACATTTGCATCCTCAAATTCCTTACCTTTATCATTAGATATATGTACTACAAAAAATACACATCCTTTTCTATGACTACGCTTGGCCTACATAAATGTCACCATTCTAATTGATGTTTCCTTCTTCTTACCCTGCAAGATCTTAGTTCTCCATTGTTGGTCATCCAAGAACTCAACAACCTTGTCATAACAATCCACCTTGGTCCTATGAAGATACACCCAATCCATACCCAAAATCATACTATATGATCCCAATGGGAGAACATTCAGATACATTGATGTAGGAATACCATTTAACTCAAATACACAAGCTCTTACCCAACGATGAACTTTCTTCTTAGTACCTATAGCTAATTGTACTAACCAAGGCTCTGCATGCACTTCTTTATTCAAACCACAGTTATCCACCATGTCAGGATTAACATAACTATATTTAGATCCAGGGTCAATCAAAATAGAAAAAACTTGATCATAAAGCTTACCATCCATCTCGATAATGGATTCCTATTGTTCTGTCTGCCTATTATTTAGTGCTGAAAAAATCCGAATAATACTCTGTCCAACATCTCCCATTGTCAGTGCCTCCTGAGCACTATATATATGCGCTATATTGCCTTGATGCTGTGAAAAATCTCTCTTGTAATACTCTCCTCCATAAGTCCAGCATTGCAAGGGCCTCCTACCATCATCCTTGTTTTGCTCGTTAGACCGAAATCCCTGTCCTCTATCAAATGCATTGAAATTTCTAGGTGGTCTTGCATTATCTTTGTTACCTGTGTCCTGAGGTATTGTTTGCTTCTTATCATGTTTTCCTTTATTCTTATCATTATCTTTCCTGTCCTATTTATTCTTATATTTGTGCTTTGATTTCTCATAACAATGCTTTATCTTCCCGGTGGCTTCCTCTAGTGATCTAGGTTCATCAAAATCAATAGTTATGTTGGAAAGATACAAAAAGTGTGCATACTTGGTAAGTTTGTCAACTATCACCACGATGACACTCTTTCCTTCAGACTTGGGTAAACCTGAAATAAAATCCATTGAAACCTCCTCCCAACGTTGGCTTGGAATAGATAAAGGTTGTAATAGGCATGGGGTCTTAATTGTTTCAACTTTATTTTGTTGGCAAACAAAACATTCCACCACAAAGTTTTGAATATTAGATTTAAGGCCATCCAAAAAAGATTCCTTCTTAACCTTGTGTTAAGTTTTTTAAAAATTCTGAGTGACCTCCTAAGGGAGAGGTGTGAAATTCCATAAGAATATTTTGTTTGAGCTGGTAATTCTTACATAGGTATAAGCGATCTTTGTAACATAATGAATCATTTTTCCAACTAAATGTATCAGATGTACTAGGATCTTTGTAGCTTCATGTTCCGGATTATCCACAGTTTTAAGTTCATTCTGCCGACGTTTCAAACCCCAAAGGGGGTCCATCATCAGGACAATTCAGAAAGATAGAAATGAATGAAAGATGAATGAAATGAATGAATAATCTTTCATTCATTTCTATCTTTCTGAATTGTCCTGATGATGGACCCCCTTTGGGGTTTGAAACGTCGACAGAATGAACTTAAAACTGTGGGTAATCCGGAACATGAAGCTACAAAAAATTTCCACAGAGGCTTGAAGTACTAGGATCTTGTTGTAACTTTTGAATGAGTGCCAACACTTCTTCGTCATTCTTCCATTCGTCCCTTGCTTCATTTATCCAATCCGGTTGGATAACAGAAATGACACACACCAATGCTTCCACATCCTCATCCTTTCTTGAGAGTGCATCTGCCACAATATTTTGCTTCCCTTTTTTGTAGATGATTTCAAAGTCATAACCCAACATCATTGTGACCCATTTTTCTACTCTTCTAAAGATAATCTTTGTTCTAAAAAGTATTTAAGACTATCATGATCCGTTTCTACCTTGAAGTGTCTTCCCATTAGGTAGGGTTGCAATTTATGAAGTGCATGTAGTATTGCCAACATTTCCTTCTCATAATAACTTTGTGTAAATACTTTCCTTTGATTGGACGACTTTTGAAAGCAATGGGTCTTTCTTTTTGCATTAAAACAACACCAATTCCATTTTCTGAGGCATCACATTCCACAATAAAGGTTTTTGTGAAGTCTGGTGTAGCTAAGATCGGTGCTTGGCACATTGCCTCTTTAAGATGTTCAAAGGCCTTCGTTGCTTCTGGAGTCCATGAAAATGCATATTTCCTCATTAATGTTGCTAGAGGCACTGCTATTCTCCCATAATTCTTAAAAAACTTGCGATTATACCCTGTCAACTCGAGAAATTCTCACAGATGTTTTTATGGATGTGGGTATTTTCCATTCTTTAATGGCTTTAATTTTGCTAGGGTCTACCTCAACACCTTCATGAGATACAATATGACCTGGATATTCCACCTCTTATACTCCAAAGAAAAGTTTGGAGCTTTTTGCATATAATTATTTCTCCTCCAATAGTTTGAGCACCCTGTGAACATGTTGAACATGATCCTTCCAAGACTTGTTGTATATTAGTATATCATCAAAAAATACTAACACAAATTTTCTAAGCAAGGGTTTGAAAATGGAATTCATCAAACCTTGAAATGTAGAAGGTGCATTGGTAAGGCCAAAAGGCATGACCAAAAATTCGTAATGATCCTCATGAGTTCTAAATGTTGTTTTCAGAATGTCTTCAGTATTCATTCTATTTTGATGATATCCTAAACAAAGATCCAACTTGGTTAGGTAAATTGATCCATGCAATTCATCCAATAATTCATCAATGACAGGAATGAGAAATTTATCTTTAATAGTGAGTTTGTTGATCTCCCTATAATCCGGACACATGTGCCATGATCCATCCTTCTTGTGCACCAAAATTACTAGAGCAGAGAAATAACTTTGACTAGGTTGAATTATACCAGCCTCTAGCATTTTTGCAACCATACGTTCACTTTCACTCTTTTGGGCATAGTGATATCTGTAAGGTCTGATGTTTGGAGGAACACTTCCTGGAATCAAATGAATAGCATGATTATGATCACGAATAGGTGGGAGGCCTTTGGGAGTCTCAAATACCTTGGAACGATTGTCTGACTTTTTGGAGATCTAGAAAATACATGATTTCGATGTGGGAACCTCTAGTGAACATAATTGTCAATTACGCCTTGTTTTTCTTTCTTTAGAAGCTTTGTCATTCCGTTAGAGGTGATTATCTTTCCCTGTTTCCTTGCGATACCCATTAATTCAACTTCCTTTCCTTCCGATTTTTTTCATGAAAAGTTCTTCAAAACTAAAAGTTATTGTACCAAAAGATTGTAGCCATTGGAATCCTAGTACAACATCAGCACCACCCATTGGAATGGAAAGCATTGGGCTATTTAATACATATTCTGTTAGAAAATTATATATTACAGAGCAATGGAACACATAAAATATTGCAGAAATATAAACATAGAAAACGCATAAAACAAGAGAGACACAGATATACATGGTTCACCCAATTTGGGCTACCTCCACGGAGAAACATCCAGTCCTTCCTTTTATATTATCCAACAAAATGAAGAGATACAACCTACAATAGATCCGTTGTAATTCCCTCTTCTCTCTCACTCAATCTCCTCTCTCTTCTCACTCAAAATACAGATCTCAATAGACGCAATACAATTCCCTCATATATAGCGAGGGGTTGCCTTCTAGGGAAAAAAACCCTAAATTAAAAATAACATCTACTGTCAAATCTCCACCTAATGAATGACCCAGATTGACTACCGAATTACAAAATTTTACAAGGAAATTTTACATCTATTTTTAGCTTTGGGGGTGCTGCCCTCGATCCCTTGCCAAGGGGGGGGCTCCTAAATATCGTAGTCACCCCCCTTGGACCCCCTCTGCAACATATATTTTACGGCCAGCGTTCCTACCACATTACGAACTGGGGTCCAATGTGGCGATACCTCTAAATAAAGAAGATAATCAGGTTCCACACCGAACATATTCTCCCATGCATAGCTTGATATTATGGCACTTTCCAGAGAAATTTATGGTTCCTCCATTTGCAACCATCACTTGACACTCTGGTGCTGGACATAGGAAGAAATTCAATTCCTTGGCTATCTTACAATGAATAAAATTATGGGTACTTCCTGAATCAATCAACACTATTACCTTTTTCTTTCTTGATATGTCCTTCTATCTTGATAGTTTGAGGAGTGGTAATTCCAGCCAATGCATTACAAGATATTGGTCAGATTCATTTCTTCTTTCTCTAGGGTTTTTTTCCTTGTGTATATCCTCTTCATTTGACATTTCTTGTTCCTTTTCTTCCTCCTCTTCACAATCTATGTAAAATAATTTCTTCTCAGCGCACTTATGACCTTTAGTGTATTTGCTATCACAACTGTAACAAAGCCCTTTTTCTCTTTTTTCTTCCAATTGTTGTGGTGTCAACCTTGTAGGTTATGGAAGGCTACAGGCAACAACACTTCCATCTTTGTAGTTGTGAGTGGTAGGCTTCCTTGTTTCCATAATTTTTCTTTCCATTTTTCTTTCCAATCTGAATGCCTTCTCCAATGAATCAGGTTCCCAAAAGTGAACCTCATGTTGGATGTTATCCTTTAAAGTACCTATGAACACATCAATCCTATTCTCCTCTGGAATATCTTTTACCCATATATTCAATTTTTGGAAGTCCTCAATGTGCTCCATCATTGAACTCTTTTGTTTGAAAATTTTCAATTGGCTAAAAAAGGTGTTGTTTTTTGTATCCTCATAATGTGTTATCATTTCTTCCATAAAAATTTCCCAAGCGACAATTTGTTTGCAAGAGAAAAGTCATCGATACCATAAAAATTGATTTGATTCCAAATATAAAGTTGCAATGCATACATTTTGTGTGTTTTTCACATTATGGAGATCGCAATATTGCTCCATCTGTAGTATCCATGTTACGAGATCCTTTCCATGAAACTTCCTCATATCGATCTTTGGAACATGGTGGGTCTTCAATCTGACATTAGAGTCTGTGAAATCATGATTAACATTTCTTTTGTTCTCATTATGAGTTTCCTCCACTACCTTTTCACCATTAGGAGGAATTTCTTGTAGCAACTTTGCCAAACCTCCTTTCAAACCTTCCATGTCTTTCTTCAAATCTTCAATGTTTACTTCTAAACCATCCATCTTAGCTTCCACGCCTTTATTTAAACCATCCATATTAGCTTCCATGCCTTTCTTTAAAACATCCATCTTAGCTTCTGTTACTTTTTGTGAGAGTGAATTTTGTTGCACTTGGTCTCGTAATTTTGATATATCATGTTGCATTTCTTTCTCTTCTTCATGAGTCATAATAGAGCTTTCAGGTTGCTTACTAGATGTTTCCATTTTATTTCTTCAGGGAATCAATTAATGATAATTATGCTTCACTATTCCCATTGAATTCCTTCAAACTAATTTTTCAAACCAAACTTATGCAAAATTAAAAAAAAAAACTACACACCTTTTTTCACTTTGTAGGAGCTAGATATTGAATCTGTTGTATCTCTGTAATTGCGTATCTCCAATGTCTAAAATGTCTTCCTGTGGTAGCCCTCTGAGTCCTATTTCCAACCCCGCAAGTCTGATCAAGATTGGATTCTCGAAGGAAGAGTTATGCCAAATCTCCCACGATGACATGATTGTAGACTAGTTCAGTAGAGCAAACTGGTACGAAGTGAATTGTGTCAATGTTTCGACCATAGGTCTTGAAACCGATACACATAAAGATACATGCCATTATATTTATATAAATTTTTGCGAAATTTCAATCTGATGCTCAAAGAGAAAGTTATGACGTTTTTTCTCAGGTCACCTATTTGAGATATAATTCGGGAGCCTGCAAAAACCATAACTTCCTTGGATCATATATCCAAAAATATAGCGAGACAAGATCTGTAATTCATACTCGAGGTTCATCAAGATTTCGACTCAAATGAGCTTTTAGTTTAGCTTCTGAAACATCGTAGAAAAAAGGTTATAGTGAAACTTCCATGATGGCCTGTTTGAAGCAACAAATCCCTAGAATCCAAAGCTCTGATACCAATTGTTACACAACCAGCTCAAAAAATAGAAGAAAAGATAGATCAACAACTTCAAAATCAGCCTCTTCGAGGGGAAACCCTCCTTTACATTACCCAAATGAAAAATTCTTGGATGATATTGGTGAGGCGCCAGTATTGCAGCAAGAATGCTACAACTCCTGGGCTACCAAATTTGCTTTTATCAAACTGGTAGTTCGTAACATACTTGGAAGCGTCGGTGCTATATGCACAAGTACTAGTTCTCACTGTAGGTTGTCACTTGGTAAGTTGACGCGATATCACTAGGAGCTCAAGCCAACTTCTATAGATTTCAGAAGAAGCTCTATGTGTGATGAAAGGAAAGAAAAATTACTCTACAGATGCTATTCTAACTGCAGAAAGGAGAAAGACGGGAATGTAAAGCAAAACCTAGTAAACCCTAATTAACAAGCTAACTCTACTTTTGCCAAAAACACTATGAAAACCATGAAAGAAATGCCATTACATACTCAATAAGCAAAAATCATATTTTTGGATTCTTATGTGTTTTTATGTGAATTTAACATACATCTAATTTATTGTGTGTGAGTGCGGCAGCGAACCGGTGGCGTTAGAGGGTGGTTTTGGAGGTTGGGAGGATGTAGGATGGTGTGGATGGGTCCTATGAGGTCTTAGGTGGCCTTCTGGAGGCTTTTCCACACTCATCCTTCAAAAGAAAGCCTACAGGAAAAACTACAGGAGGACACAGGAAAACTACAGGAGGCCTAGAGGAGGAGGCCGAGAACAATTTCACTGTTTTGAGGGAGTGAGAGGGGGTGGAAAAGGTGGATGAAGGTTGGAATGAGGTGTTAGGATGTCTAAGGTTTACCATGAATCACCAGGAGAGAGAAAGATGATTGGGTTTGCTCAAGGAGAGAGGAAGAAGTTCTATGAAAAATGAGGGAAACTAGGACAGAATTGAGGTGAGGTTTGGGATACCTATAGGGCATGGATCAAATGGAGGGTGCGATTGCTGGTACGCTGGCCTATTGCTGGAAGAGATCTGCTGCATAGAAACTGACATTCAATCAAGAAAATAAAGCAACCAATGAAATGAGTGCATCCTAGGAAAAACAGAGTTTTGCATTAAAATGGCCTAAACTATGATGTATAGAAGGAAATGATGGGAAATGCTGTAAGAAAGGAAAGCATGCAAAAGGACTATTGATAATTAGGAAGTGGACATGATAAAGAAGATCTAAAGCAAAGAAAAACTAGACTATCAACCTACTAGAGAGCTGCAAACACTGGAAGTCCTAGAAATGAGGAAAATCTGTGTTTTTGGGGCAACAAGAGAGTCTTTGCCTCAAATCATGGTCCCAGAGGGAGGAAGAGAGGCCAAGGCACTATTGCTAGCCTTTTGAATCTTCTCTGGTCACTGCTTAACCTGTTATAGAAAGCACAAATGGAAGCAAGCTACTAAATTATCAAGAGCAACCTATTCTTAATCATAAGAGAAATACATCTAACATCAAACTAATCTACAAACTGAAGTAAAGCATACAAATACAAGTAAAGAGAAGCTTGGCTTCTTGTATTGGGCCCTAACCCAAGAGCTTCAGCCCTCTAAGGTAACTCAGTGCTAGCTCAAAAAGGATTCCATCTTCATTATAAAAAAATAGCAAGATTACATAAAACTGCCATAAAATAGTAAGCTCGAAATTTGAGAAAAGTTTACACAAGAAAAAAAAGTCGACCCTAGTGAGGCCCTAGGCCTCTTTACTTATACATCTGAAGCTACCAATATCTTCCTTAAAATTAGGGAGGTTTGGCTCCCAAAACTTGAGATAACTATTAATCATCTTCCACTTGCTCGACTGCCTTCTAGTGCATGATTCAGCTGCTTGTACTCCAAGCTGAATGAAGGGGAATTCGAAGTGAGGAGAAATAAATGAGGGGGACTCCCTCCTATAAGTCCTCTCCTCTGTCGACTTCGAGTTATTGCTACAATTTGACCACTATATCCTTAACTTTGATGTCTAAATCCATCAATAATCTGCATTAAATACATGTTAGACCACATGGAATAATAACTAACTCAACTCACCCTATAAGCATAAATATAATCAGAAAATCATACAATAAGCTAAGAGAATGGTTGATTTGACTAGGTTAGGAGGTAAAATGAGCCCATATAATTACCCATTTATTAGGCTCATCATCACCCCCCTACTGAAGGTGTTGCTCATCCTCTGAGCAACCTAGTCAATCTCTTGGTCTTTCATGGCCTTGGTGGTCTCCCTAGCATTCCAAGCTTCTGACATGGTATGCTCATGTTCTCCATAAAATCTTTCCTTTCTGTCTATGTCCTTCCACTGTTCCTTCTCTTCTTCTTCTTCTCTTCTGCCTTCCAGCATACTTAATATGAGTGGAGGACTCAGTTTGAGGCCAATCCAGTTGACCTTCAGCCTTTGCATGGAGTGCTTGTACATTGGCGCTCCTTTCAATGCCTACTTCAACTTCATGGGGGAATGGTATTATCTGATCTGCAAGCTGTGGGGTAGGGTGTTCCATCTTCTCATGCATGCATGCACGCAGGCATCCCCAAGTAGCCTAAGCATATCTTCAAAGTGTGTAATGGCTTGTTCTTGATTGGCTAGATATTTAGGGGCAATCTAAGGGTCATTGGCAAGTAGGTTGTGTGTGCTGATGAGTGCCATAGGATCTGATGGCTCAGCTCTTATCATCAATGGTTCATTCTACTCTTTTATTAATAATCTTTTCATTTCTGCTGCACTCAATTCTTCATGGTTCATCCATGACGCCATGGCCATTAATTGCAGATCCCCTATCTTGGCATTGGGGTCCCACACATTCAGGTCTGTGAGGGCCATGTTGTGTAGATAGAACTCTACCATCTTTGCTTTGTCCTCGGAGGTGCTTTGGTCACACAAATCCATGAACTGCCTGTAGTCTTGGAAAGGCATTATGCCTCTTTGTGCCAAAGTTTTTATTTGGAATTGAAGCCATTGATCCTTCAGATAGAGGCCATAAGATTTGGCTAGTGTTCTGCATTGTAATGCTTCTATGGATAAGCTGGTCATGTATGCCAAATGAGTCTCTTTCTCCTGCAGGTGCCTCCTTAGTAATTCATTCTCATTCTTAAGGTGGCTTCTTGTAATGGCTTCTCTGTCTCTGAGAGCACTCAATTCCCTGCCCATTTCCTCGAGTTTGTTTTCCATGTGGCCAATATCTTCAACTCTTTTGGACTTGGCTATCTGCATCCACCTATGTGTTCTCACTCTCTCTTTTTCTAATTCAAAAAGCAGTGGAATTGCAAATTTCTATGGGATTATCTTGCCTCCCTCAAGTAGTATGTAATAGGAGTCAAGATTAGGCTAGGGGTCAGGTTTTTGTAGCTCTTGTGCTTTCTCTTTCACCTCTGGCTGTATTCCTATATTTTCCTCAAGTTTTTGTGTCTCCTGTAGTTTTAAAAGTGTCTCCTATAGGACTGTTTTAGCCTCCTGTAGGTCTGGTTTGGGGTATTGTAGAATTGCCTTTCCCTTCCATGTAGAATAGCGTATAGTCCTCCTTTCATAGGTTATGGGTGTCTTGGAACGAGATTCTTTCCTCTTGGCAGATGGTGAATGTTCAATGGTAATGGGAGTCTTTGATGAGGCTGAGGTTTGCCTGTTTTAATTCTGGTACTCTTTTGTGCCCTAAAATACATGGAGGTTTTTCTTTTCCTCTTCTGCTTCTGCTTGACTGGTGTACTGAGTGCAATGAGGGCAGCTGCTGCTTCTCTTTCCAAAGTTTCAGGGGAATCTTCTCTTTGCTCTACCCTCTTTGCCTCCTTTTCTCCCTCTTCTGTCTCTTTTTCCTCCTCCTGCTATGTCTCTTTTTCTACCTCTTGTTCTGTCTCTTCCACTCTCCCCTCCTCTATTTATTTTCTTTCCTCCTTCCTCTCTTGCTCTGCTATGTCACCACTAGCTTCATCTTCTCCTCCTTTCTGTTATCCCTCCTCACTGACAACAGGACTGACATCATAGGTTAATGCCTTGATTTCATCCTCAATTGTCATATTTTTGAAAACTTCCCATGCTATAGGGATTGTAAGTGTATGGAGGGCTTATTCTACTAGGATCTTGAATAGGCCATGGTGAGCTAGCTGCTGTGAATTTCCTTCTTGTACCTTGGTGTTGGAGTCAATGAGGGACTGAAGGAGAAAGTAAGGGATACTGAGCTTTTGATGTGCTGGGGTATCCATGCCATATCTCAATTCTTGGAGGATTCTGAAATGATATCCATAAACAATGTTGTGCCTCCCCTCTCAATAAATGTATTTTATCACTTGGTAGCTAACCTCATCCCAGGGATATGGTACACTAGCCCTCCTAATTCCATTTTTGTCTTCAACAGGAGTTTCATTATAGTGGAAAAATTTCCTCTTGGCAGCCTCACCAATTATTTTCTCATCTTTACTCCAAGGCAGCCCAAGAGGAAGGGTAGTGACCCTACTGATGAATTCAGAGGTTATTTCAATGGAGAGGCCTCTAATGGTTACAGTAGCATGAGTTCTTGTGTGAGGGACCAGAGAGAGAGAAAATTCATGGGCAGTTTCATCATCAAACCCTCTAAACTTCTCAAAGAAATTCATCCAGTTTTCCCTTGTAAATATTTCCACCACTTGAGGATGTACATGGAGTCTAGTGGAGTTAGTGGGCTCTTTTCTCATAGACCAACCTGTCATACTACCTGTACTTATTTTGGCGAACCCAATATGGAGGTGGAGACAAAGAATTCTGAGTGAAATAGAAAAACATAGGGGTTTGTTTGTTTGTTTGTTTGTTTGTTTTTTCTAAACATAAATTTATTTATTTTATTTTATTTATTTTTTATTTTTTATTTTTTATTTTTATTATTTTATTTTATGTATTTCTACCCTCTTAAAGACTCATTTTATCTTCAATTTGAGACCACCTCTTTCACATTTTGATATTCAACAGAGGGCATTCATGAACCCTACCTCTTTAGACTGAAATTCATGCCAAAAATCATGTTTCCTCCCTTCAAAATGATTCACTGCCCCTCCCGTAGAAGCTCGCTGTCCCTCCTGTAGATTTCCTGTAGGTGCTCTTGTAGAAGATGCTGAGAGCAAAAATATGGAGGAAATTGATGGATGATGGTGGATACGAGGCTGTGGGGTCATATGAAGATTGCTGTGTGGCTGAGTTATGAGGAGAAAACTAAAGAAAAGGTGGTGAGAATGCACGGGGAGGAGTGCTCATTACCATTTATGGCTGTTTTCGGTTATGAGTGTTGAGCTGGCAAGGTGTACGTTGCCCAGATTAGGACCGTTGGTCCCCACCTGCTTGGTCATCATGACCCCCCTCGTAATCATCCCCTCATTACTGCATCGAAGTTAACTCTTCCTCCCACTACCTATCCTTCGCATCTTTTACTTGAGTTGACTGTGCACACGTGTGGGTGATATCTCGGTTAAGTGGAGTCAACTAAATGAAGGTGGCCAAGTTAACTGGCTACCTTTCCCTCTTTCGATTTCAACCATCTCTTTGCCTTCATATGATTCCTAATTACACAAATGCAGATATAGGAGTGACTTAACTACTTACCCGTAATCCAAGTGTATTTGCTGCCATCGACTGTGAGGTGTTGTAGCTTTCTCTCTTGTATGCCTTCATTTTCCTTCATGCATGCTGTCTCTGCTTGCTGATGTGTTGTTGTGTGTTTTTGCAAGTTCTTTTTTTGCTGGAGCTGAGCTGCATGTGCCTTTTCAACCTTCAGATGTGCTGCCCCTTGTTGCTGGTGCTGGACTTCTATGGGATTAGCTGCTACAGGAATTCCTATAGGAGCTCCTGTAGCTGCTTCTCCCCTTGAAACTTCAGCTATTTCCTTATGCTTGGAGCTCGATAATGATGCCAGAGGTGGAGATGAATGATGGAGGGATAGTAGGTAAGCTTCATGTAAAGTTAATGGTGCCTTTTCCTCCTTTTATTTTTGTTTTTTTTTTCAAAACTGAAAAACTATTTTTTTGTGTTTTTTCTTGGAAAGGAAAAAAATAATAATGATGCTTGGAGTGTGATGCAGGCTTGGAAATGATGGCAAGGAGGTTTGAAGATGGTAAGAGGGATTATAGGTTCCTCATGAAGCCTTTCTTGTCCCTCAAACTACCTCCTGTAGACACTTTTGGCTCTTTGTAATTCCTACAGGAGCCTCCTGTTGAAAAAATAGAGCCTCCTGTAGAAAACACAGTTTTGGAAGAAGTGGTATAGTGGGGTGAAAGAGATGCCAAAAATGATGGATGAAGGCATGGAGAAGATGAAATGGATGTTGGTATGAATGTCAGGGTCCCCTTGGCACCTTCTTCTGCTCCTTGTACTCCTCCTGCAAACCTACAATGCAATAAAAATTAATTATTATTATTTGTTTTTTTTGGAAACAACTAGGGTGCCTCAGAGAGGTTTTCACCTTAATTGCTTGCCCTTGGCGCCTCTAAGGGAGGTTTTTGCCCAGGGATCTTATTATTTTCCATTTTTTTTTGACATCACTGGGCCATCTCAGAAGAGGTTTTCAACCCAATGATGGGACTCAAGTGCCTCATGGAGGTTTTCACTTGAGTCCTTATTTTTTTCTCTTTATTCTTCAGTGAGTGGGTGAAGTTGAAGCTAAGACATGCTCCACTACCATCATTTTTTTATTCAAATCTTCAATAAACTCTTTCTTGGAGAGGAGTTTCATGTAGACTTTCAATCGATGTCCATTTACAAGCATGGGATGGCTTCATCATCAATGGTTCTGATCAGAACTAAACCATTGTCATTGCATTTCTCCATAGTGTAGGGTCCCAGCCATCTTGTCCTCAGCTTGCCTTTGAAATCCTTGTATCTTGAATCATAGAGTAGTGCCCAATCTCCCTCTTGGAATTGCTTCTCCCTGATATTTTTGTCATTCCATATCTTTCTCTGAAGTTGAACTACCTTTGTATGGAGAAGGGCTTGCAATCTATATTAATCCAATCCATTGAGCTGAAGTAATCTCTCCTTCTGTGCATGGCTGAGGTCTAGGTCCAGCTGAGCTGCCATCCTTAGGGCATTGAATTTAAACTCTATTGACAGAAAAGCCTTCTTCCCATAGACCCGTTCATAGGGTGTGAACCCGATGGTGGTCTTCCATGTTATGTTGTAGGCCCAAGTGGCCTCAACTAATCTGTCTGCCCAGTCTTTTCTGTTGCTATTCACTACCTTGGTTAGGATCCCTTCCAATGCTCTATTAGTGACCTCCACTTGCCTATTGGCTTGTAGATGGTAAGGGGTGGAAGTCCTGTGCTTGATCTTATCATGTGTGAGCAGGTCTTCAATCAAGTTGGAAGTGAACTGATTGCCTTAGTCTGTGACCAACTCTCTTAGATACCCGAACTTGTAGAATATGTTTTCCCTCAAAAACTCAGCTACTTTTTCCTCTGTCGCTGCATTGATTGCTTTTGTCTCCACCCACTTTGTCAGGTATTCTGTGCACACAATGATGTACTGCATCTACTTTGAAGGGGGGTTGATAGGCCCCACAAAGTCCATGCCCCACTTCTCAAATGGCTCAAAGATCACTTGTGGTTGCATGGGCATTTCATCCTTTACAGTGGGTTTCCCCATCCTCTGACACTGATCACACTGGATCTCTCTTGACATCCTGATGAAGAGTGGGTCAGTAGTAGCCTGCTTGCAATATCTTGAAGGCGGTTCTTTTTGCTACAAAATGACCTCCACAAGGTCCATCATGATAGGTCAGGAGGGTGTCAAAGACTTCCTCCTCCATTACACATCTTCTCAAGATCTGATCTGGGCCCAGTTTGAAGAGATTGCCTCCAATCCAGGTGAAAGGGGTGTTTTTCCTTACTATCCTGCTCTTTTCTTTTGCGGACAGGTGTGGTGGGAACTGTGCTGAAACCAAGTAGTTTTCTATATCAGAAAACCATGGAGAGAGTATTGATATAGAAGATAGGTGTTCATCTGGCATTTGGTCATCCACCATTCCTTCTTCACCTGCAGGAAAATTTACTCTAGACAAAAAGTCAGCAACAACATTCTCTTTACCAGGCTTATTAATAATGGTCAAATAAAATTCTTGCAGTAAAAGAAACCATCTAATAATGCGAGCATTTACATCTGGTTTTTTCATTAAATATCTAATTGTAGCATGATCAGTATGCAAAAAGGTTTGATAGCTTGTGATATAATTTCTGAATTTGTTTAAGGAATGCACGGCAGCTAGGAGTTCCTTCTCGGTCACTGTATAGTTTAACTCTGCCTTTGACAAGTTTTTGCTTATAAAATATATGGCATAAGGTAAATTTTCATCAGTTTGTCCTAAGGCTTCTCCTATTGCTTTGTTCGAGGCATTTGTGTGAATGTGAAAGGGTAGGGCCCAATTTAGGCCTCTGAGAATCGGGGCAGTATCTAGCTTGCTCCTCAAGGTATCTAGGGCTTCTTGACAGTTTTCTGACCATATGAACTCAACATCTTTGCCTAAGAGGCCAAACAAAGGAGAGACGATCTTGCCGAAGTCTTTAATGAATCTCTTGTAATATCTGGCTAATCCTAGGAAACTTCTAACATCTCTCACCTTTTGAGGAGGCGGGACCCTTTGGATGATGGCAATTTTGTTGGGGTCCACCTGCAGTCCTTGTTGAGATATTGCATGACCTAGTACAGTCCCTTTAATCATAAAAAATTCACATTTTTTCGGACTGAGGGATAGGTTCATCTCAATACACTTATCTAGAACTTTTCCTAGGTTAGATAAGGCTTCCTGAAAGTCAGAGCCATAAGGAGTAAAACCATCCATGTATATTTCTACTGCATCATAAACCAATTCAGAAAATATACTCAATACTGCTCTTTGGAAAGTGGCTGGAGCATTGAAAAAACCAAAAGGAAGGACTCGGTATGCAAAGGTAACCCAAGGACAAGTGAAAGTGGTCTTATCTTGGTCTTCTGGGCTGATTTGAATCTGATTGTACCCGTTAAACCCATCTTGGAAGGAGAATTTGTTTTTCCCTGCCATACCCTCTAACACTTGATCTATGAAAGGTAAAGGAAAGTGGTCCTCTTTAGTGGCTTTGTTCAATTCCCGATAGTCGACACAGATTCCCCACTTACCATTTTTCTTTGGCACTAGCACCAAAGGAGAGACCCATTCACTGTTAGAAATGGGATAGATGAATCCTGCATCCAACAATTTCTACAGTTCTTCTTTAACAATATATTTAATTGCTGGGTTCATCCTCCTTTGAGGCTGCCTGACTGGTTTGCAGTCTTCCTTGATGTATATATGATGAGTACATATTGAAGGGTGCACTCCCTTCATCTCCTTATAACTCTAGGCGAAGGAATCTAGATGTTTTCTCAGTAGGTTGCATAGCTGCTTCTCCTGGGAAGCAGATAGGGATGGATTGATTTTCAATGTTCTTTCTGGGCTGAACTCTATATTTCTGACACGGAGAGAAGTAGGGTCGGCCACACAGAGATGAGTTGAGGGGTTGTTTTGGGTTTCTCTTACTATGTCTTCTAATGGTGATACACTGGGAGGTGGATTCCGAATCAAATTTTCAATCATATCATCCTCATCTTGCGGGTTTCCTCCCATGGTGATTTCCAATGCACAAAGCGGTGCATAATAAACTTCATCGTCATCCTCCTCCTCCAAACGAAGAGGTAGATCATGTTCTAGCAAGGTTTGGGCAGGAGGATATAGGGTTAACTGCTTGGACATGTGCCCATTCTTTATGGTCATGTTCCCAGCTCGGTAGCTGATGTAGGCATCGGCTGTAGCCAACCAGGGTATTCCTAGGATGAGAGGATACCCAGTGAGCTTTACCTCCGGCCGGAGAACTAAGAAATCAACAGGGTACTCCCAAGAATCAATGGAGACCATCACATATTCCACAATCCCCTCTGGGGTCACGGTGGAGCGGTCTGCTAGCTGCAGCATTGTCGTGGTCTTCCTCAAGGAGCCCTGGAGGTTAAGTTTGAGCATTGTGTCCTTTGTCATCACATTAATGGCAGCTCCCAGATCAATCAAGGTATGTGGGACCATTGTGCCATTGATGTGGACATCAACTACTTGGCTTCCAGTGTCCAGATATTTTGGAGAGATTATCTTCCCCAACATCAGGTCGGACAATTGTCCTATGACATTGATGGTTGGGGCATCTCTCTTGCGCCTTCCTAGATGCCTAAAGCAATTTTCTTTGATCAACCTATTGTAGATAGGCACATCTTTTATGGCTTGGATAAGTGGTATCTTCACACATAAATGTTTCAATTCTCCCAAGAGTTCAGTCTCTTCTGGGGTAGGTTGGATTGTCATGGATAGTCTCTCAGGAAAGGGTGGATTTTCTTTAGGTTCGCTTTCCTCTTTATCTTCCTCAACCTCCCTGGGTGGAGGCTGGATATCTTGGAGAACTTTCCCAGATCACAAGTTGATTTCTTGAATCTCCATAACATAAGTTGGGCATGATGGTTCCCCACTATACGCTTGCTGATCCTGTTTGTCGTTCGGGTTCGGATTTGGCTGGGCAGGCATTTGGGGTTGCTTTGGTGGAGTAGAAGGTAACGGTTGTGGTTAGGCAGGTGGTGGAGGCAGAAGAGTGGGAGGAGATTTGTATTGGGGCCTCCACCCCTAATGAGATGCATTCCACTGAGGTTGCGGCTGAGGATAGGGTTGAAATGAATGAGCGACTGGTTGGGCATGATATTGAGATGTGAAAGACCAAGGAGGAGGTGCGGACTAGGAAGGATGAGTAGGGGGGCCCCAAGAAGGTATGAAGGTGACTTGGTTGGGATGGTAGTATGCCTGAGATGTCCCTTGAATCCTCTGCTGGTATGGTATAAGTCCATGTGACCTCCTTTGGTTTATGTAATATATCTATTCAGTGACTCCGTCGACCCCTTGGTATACAACTTTAAGTCTAGGCAAGGAAGGGCACTTATCTGTAGAATGATTTTCTTCACAGATTGAAAAAACCTGTATAGAGTCCAATGGGCATTCATTCCTAGGATTCCTCCTGGTGCATCTAGGACAAAAGATGGCCAAAGCCCTCTCTGCTTCCTCTTGTTTTCTTTTGATATGTAAGGTATCCATTTGCATGGCAAGAGTCTGCAGCATCTCACTCTTGAAGTCTTCCAGCATGATTCCAATTTCCCTTTTAATGGATGAATTGGAAGAAGATGTATTGGCTATGGGTTGACCCCCCTACCTTTCTTTATGGCTACTCTAGAATGGTTTCTAAAAATAATCTTTATGTCCTCATAGGATAGTTGGTAAATGTTTCCCCCGGACAGTAGATGGAGGGTGTCTAAAAGGTCTTCCCGGATTCCCCTGAGCAGGACCAACTTTAGAGACTCAGGGTCAAGTGTACACCTGACCCTTTTGTAATTAAGCTGGAACCTCTCTTCGTAGTCTTCCAGGGACTCATCACTTCCCATGGTCATTTAGAAGATTTATTCTTTGGTATCTTTTGACCTACAATAGTCTCAATACTTGTTGTTAAAGGCTTGATGCATCTGAGCCCAAGTTGTGATGCTATTGTCAGGTAGTCCCATGAACCAGCACAATGTTGTGTCCTTGAGAGTAGACGAGCACAATTTCAACTTTTTCTCGTCTTCTGCATAGTCATAAGTTTGACAGATGACAACAAACTCAAACAAGAAGGTGCTAGGATATTCTGTAGTTAGGCCATGGAAGTGAGGTAGGGCTGAAGGACTTATATGTTTCATTTTGGTGTTCCCTTTAGTCTCCTAAATGGGAAAGGTACCCTCTATTCTTTCACCATTTCCCCTAGCATTTCTATTTTCAGCCATTGGCTCCAGAGGAATGTTTTCTTCTTCTTCTTCCCCTATAGGTTCTTCAAATATGTCTGGCTATTCACCTAACGATTCTTCTTGATCGCAACCACCGAAGAAGAGAGAAGGTTGGATGTGTGAAGCAGTGGGGGTGTTGGGAAATTTTCCTGAGTTATCTCTATTCCTACAAGGCATGAAAGAAAATCTTTTTGGTTGTTTTTTTTTCTTTTTCCCCACACTGACAGTACCTGCAGAAACTAAAATTGTGATTGAACAAAACAAATTGCAACTAGCTGAAGTGAACTTGTTGAATGCAAATATGCAGAATTGAAAAGGAAAGCAAGGAAATGTAGAACTAAAAGAAAGGAAATGACTAGTCTACCTTTTCCGAAATGAAATTTTCAGAATTGGAAAGGAAAGCAAGGAAATGCAGAATTGAAAGAAAAGAAATGACTAGTCTACTTTTGCTGAAATAAACTATTAGTAGAATGTCGCAATAGAAAATAGAAGAAAGCAGTAATCACAAAATACTCTGACACTTCCCTGGCAATGACACCAAAAAAATTGGTGAGCGCCAGTATTGCACTAAGAATGCTGCAACTCCTGGGCTGCCAACTTTACTTTTATTAACCCAGTAGTTCGTAACAAACTTGGAAGCGTCGGTGTTGTATGCACTAGTACTAGTTCTCACTGCAGGTTGTCACTTAGTTAGCCGATGCAAGATCACTAGAAGCTAAAGCTAACTTCTATTGATCTCAAAAGAAGCTCTATGTGTGATGAAAGAAATAAAGATTATTCTACAGAAGCTATTCTAATTGCAGAAAAGAAAAAGACTAAAATATAAAGCAAGACCTAGTAAACCCTAATTAACAAGCTAACTCTACTTTTGCCAAAAACACTATGAAAACCATGAAAGCAATGCCATTACCTACCAAGAAAGCAAACAACATCTAACCATGCTATTTCTAGAAGTAAATAAGCAAAAAACATATTTTTGGATTTTTATGTGTTTTTATGTGACTTTGACATGCATCTAATTTATTGTGTGCGAGTGTGGCAGTGGAAACGTGGCGTTAAAGGGTGGTTTTGGAGCTTGGGAGGATGGAAGATGGTGTGGATGGGTCCTATGAGGTCTTAGGTGGCCTTCTGGAGGATTTTTCCACACTCGGCCTTCAAAAGAGAGCCTACAGGAAAAAAGGAGGAGACAGGGAAACTACAGGAGGAAAATAGGGAAACTACAGGAGGCCTACAAGAGGAGGCCTAGAGAAATTTCCGCTATTTTGAGGGTGTGAGAGTGGGTGAAAAAGGTGGATGAAGGTTGGGTTGAGGTGTTAGAGCGCCTAAGGTCTACCATGAATCACCAGGAGAGAGAAAGATGATTGAGTTTACTCAAGGAGAGAGGAAGAAGTTCTATGAAAAATGCAGGAAACTAGGGCAGAATTGAGGTGAGTGTAGGGCATGGATCAGATGGAGGATGTGATTGCTAATAAGCTAGCCTACTACTGGAATCTTCTAGAAAGGAACTGACAATCAACCAAGAAGATCAAGCAACAAATGAAATGAGTGCATTTAGGAAAAACAAAGTTTTGCATTAAAATGGTCTAAACTATGATCTATGAAAGGAAATGTTGAGAAATGCTGCAAGCAAGGAAAGCATGAAAAATGAATATTGTAAATCAAGAAGTGAACATGATAAAGAAGATCTAAAACAAAGCAAAATTGGACTATTAACCTACTAAAAAGTTGCAAACACTAGAAATCCTATGAATGAGGAAAATCTGTGTTTTTGGGGTAGCAAGGGAGTCTTTGCCTCAAATCATGGTCCCAGAGGGAGGAAGAGAGGCCAAGGCACTATTACTAGCCTTTTGAATCTTTTCTGATTGCTGCTTAACCTACTACAAAAATCACAAATGAAAGCAAACTACTAAATCACCAAAAGCAACCTATTCTATACATAAAAGAAAAATACTTCTAACAACAAATTAATCTACAAACTGAAGTAAAGCATACAAATACAAGTAAAGAGAAGCTTGGATACTTGGGTTGGGCCCTAACCCAAGAGAGTCATCCCTCTAAGGTAATGCAGTGCTAGCACAAAAATGATTCAATCTTCATTATAAAAAAAATAGCAAGATTACATGAAACTGTCACAAAATAATAAGATCGAAATTTGAGCAGAGTTTACATAAGCAAAAGTCCGACCCTAGTGAGGCCCTAGGCCTTTCTACTTATACATCTGAAGCTACCAACATCTTCCTTAAAATCAAGGAGGCTTCGCTCTCAAAACTCGATATAACTATCAATCATCCTCCACTTGCTCGACTGCCTTCTAGTGTATGATTCAGCTACTTGTACTCCGAGCTGAATGAAGGGGAATTTGAAGTGAGGAGTAATAAATAAGGGGGATTCCCTCCTATAAGTCCTCTCCTATGTCTACTTCGAGTTATTTCTACCATTTGACCACTGGATCCTTGACTTTGACCTCAAAATACATCAATGTTCTACATTAAATACATGTTAGACCACATGGCATCATAACTAACTCAACTCACTCTATAAGCATAAATATAATAAAAAAATCATACAATAAGCTAAAAGAATGGTTGATTTGATTAGATTAGGAGGTAAAATGAGCCCATATAAATACCCATTTATGAGGCTCATCAGTAGACTACCAAAAAAACGTTGTTTAGGGCCTCAAAATGGCTCTGGAAGTTTAGGACCCGAAAAAAACTGCTAAAAATAGTAAATTGTGCTACAATTAAGGAAACTGAAAAACTGAAAGAGATAGTTGTGGGGGTCCAAGTGGGATAGGTGGGTGGCCACCAACATCCATCTTGATCATTCATCCCCCCTAAGGAAGCAATGGTCCCCATTGCTTTGAATGCCTCCATGAGATGGGGAAACTTCTGCTGAACTTGGTCCCTGGTGAGCTGTTCTGCAATCTATGATGTGTCTAGTAATGGTGGGAAGCATGGTCGAGGGGAGTCCACATTGAACACTCATTGCAAACCAAGGAATGGGGGAATGCTGTGCTCCAAATAATTGTTTCCCACAACCTTAATAATGGTGTAAGGACCATATCAGAGTGGTCTGAGCTTCTAATGGGCTCTTGTAAGCTGTTCTTTCTGCAAATGAAACTAGACTTTTTTGCCCACCTGAAACTTGTGTGGCATCCGATGTTGATCATGTCACTACTTGTACTTGGCATTTTCCACAATGGAGCAACAATATATTGGCTCGTTGGTCTGGGAGTCGAATCGAACGAATGCTTGACCTGACAGTGCAACGATACTCCTGTGGGTGAGGAGAATATGTTACTGTCTTCTTTCATGACCGTATCCACCTGCTTCTGCTATGTGGAGGAACCCTTCCTGGGGGCAATGGATCTGACTACGATCTTCCCCTTACTTTGAGAGTGAACTAGAAAGAAAATAAATTTCCTAGTCTGGGAGATGATCTTACTGCATTTATTAGCAGAGATAAAAGAGGTGGCAGTAGGTGGCGCTACCTCCAGTATCCTGTATAATGAATTACCCAAAGAAATAATAATAATGTGAGGCCTTGACTCATACACATCATGTCGCTTCCACAAGTATGGTTGGCCTAATAATACATCACAAACATCAAGAGGTGCAACATCACACAATACCTCATTTGTGAATGGATTGATGTTGTAGGGAAGGCGACACTACTCGTGGATTTATAGATCTCGTCCTTGGTGAAGCCACCCGATGTTGTATGGTTGCGGGTGTGGCATGGTTGGTAGTCGCAGCCGCTTCATGACCTCTACTGAAATGAGGTTCTTTTGGCTCCCACTATCAACAATGAATTGCAGCGGCGAACCCTTCATCCACATCTGTGAGTGGAAAATATGCTCCCCCTCCTCTGGATCTTCAGGCTCATTTTTCTGGATCTTGGCGGTGGCAACAATGGTGTTGGGCTCCACATCAATTATTTACTTCCCTTTGTCATTCCTCTTGTTAGGTTCTGACTAAGGGTCAAAACATTCATCTAATTCTGAAGCCTTCAACTCGGCCAACAACGATTTCTTGGTCCAACACTCACTTGTGTTGTGAGTGCGTCTCTTATGGAACTCACACCACTTTCTTGTGTCCTTCTTTGACTTCGTGGTGTTGTTATTTTCTTGTGACTTTGAAGGGTTGTCTTGGGTCACACTGTCTTGGATTTGTCCTTGTTCTGCGGTTTGGGAAATCCTTTCCCTTGCTTCGGATTCACGGATCCAAAAGCTCACTTCTTCTATTTAAAATTCTGCTCAATCTTGGCAACGTATCGGTATGCTGTGCCAAGCGAGGTTATGTCGAGGAAATCCATCTCGTCCTGGATTTACTTGTGTAGGAAGCCGCAATATTTGAGTACCAAATGTCGCTCAGAATCCTTGATACCCAACTTTGTGTGAAGGGTATGAAAAATATTGGTAAACTCTGGCACGTCTTGGTCCCTTCCTTGCCACAACGTGTTCCACTTTATGTATTTATCCTCATAGCTTCCAATAGGGTACTATTGCTCCTTAATGGCATCCCAGAATGAATTCCAAGTGGGTGTGGCTGAAAATAGTGAGGTCGTACTTTCATCCTTCTGCTCGCATTAGGTTTCCCACTAGTCCTTGACGTGGGGGACTGCTTTGAGAAATGCGAAAGTAATCTTTCCCCAGTTGGAAAAATCATGAATAGAAAAATACCCTTCTAACATATTTAACCATTTATCTACGACATATGCATTTATCAGACCCTTGAATATGGGGATTTCAAAGTTAATTTGTATCTTAAAGGGTGTGGTGTTTCCAGATTAGCTATTGGATGTGTCAACCTTGGGTAGCTACTGAAGGATTTGGGAAAAGTTGTCCATCATCACGTTCCTTTGTCGCTTGAGGGCTTCTTCGAGAAATATTTTGATAGGATTTCCAGCCCCCTCATCTTTCTTTCATCTACCATGGGAGGTCGTCGAGATTTGCTAGGTGGTATTGCAAAGGTTCGACCATTTCAATCCTTAACTCCTTATATCCCGACCTCGTTAGGGATATGCAAAGAAAAACAGAGAAAGAGCAGACCACTCTGATACCACTGATTTGGATTTATGCAAGAATGCAATAAAGTACAAAAATAAACATAAATACATAGATGCAGTAGAAATAACACTTCCTTTGATTAATATAAAATAATGAAATATGCGTACAAACAATATGGAAATGAGATTATCTCGACGATGGTAGCTTATCTCTGAGAACAGATGTGGTGGCTACATGCCTCTAAACTGTGTTACAATGAGGCTCAAGGGCCTTTTTATTTTTGAATAATAAGAGCAAACCCTAAACAATCAAAACCCTAACCCGAGGAGATGTAACACCAAGAGTTTATGGGCCCCATTGGGGTTAGTTGGACAACCAACTTCCTAGGGTCGTGACTTGGTTATATTATCTTCGTTTTCCATGCATGATACCCCGTTGGAAAGATCTCTCTGAGGACTACGATGAAAAATATGATTTTATCAGAAAATCGCTGGCGGTAGATTGCCAAAAAAACGTCGTTTAGGGCCTCATAACAACCACTTGCAATGTTTCATGGCCTTTGTAGAAATATAATGTCAAACTTCCAAATCTTGGATATCCCCTAAACTATTCAATAGTAATCTCAATATGCATATCTCATAACCCCAATGAAGTACAATTTATTCAATCCTCCAACATTTCAGACTATTTTAACAAACCATCCTTCTTGACTTGAACCTAAATTTCTCTTTCTATCCATGGAAATAAAATTTCACTTCATCATTACTTCTTTCACTTTTAATTATGGAGATCCATTATCAATTATTTCACTAATAAAAATAATATTAATATATATGCAATAATTCATAAACTATCTTCTACTAAATTTAACATAAGTAGCACAACCATATAAATTAAATGGTTGGTGCTATGTTAAGGCACTGTTTGATGTGAAGTCACTTGTTCAATTTCCTACCCCGATCTCGTGATATATTGAACATGATCAATATGTATTCCCACCAAGATTACAAAAGAAAATAAAAATTTTAAGTTAAAAATATATACATAAAAAAAATGGAACACTATTCACCATGGAGATTATTAATTTGTAAATAAACTTTGTTATAATACCAAGGCTTATCAATATCATATGCCAAAAAAGCATAAGTTGATTCATATGTGTAACACCCTCTTTTTCATGTAAATATATTTATGATTATATGTTTTAAAAACTAGTATTATAACTCGTTGAGCGCCATCATAAAGAAAAACTTACTGTAGATCAGATTTTTATAATAAATAACTGAGATTTTAAGCTAGAAAATGTGTGAAAGGGAAGCTTGTGAATCTGAAAATTAGATATTCAGATAATTATCCACTAAGTTGAAGATAAATACTGAGGGAATAAATCTATGGGAGAGAAAATTACAATAAGTTACTTATAAAATAGCAATGACGTTGTGCACTAAATAATTCTTCTTCGATCCACGAAACTTTGAGTGCATGCAAAATTAAAATAATTACTTACAGAATCGTAATGATGTTGTCCACTAAATAATTCTCCATACATACATTACACTATATGCACAATTAAAAAAATTGAACTCAAAAGGTAGTTGTATTTTTTCTCAAGATATAACCTATGGATGATGCAACAAAATGTAAAGGTTGATCTATTTCAAGTTCTACATGGTTATAATTTGTGATACACTCATTTCCAACAAAATTCAATAAAATAAGTCGAGATCAATTATGTTGATGTTGCAAATATAAGCAATGTTTCATTAAAAATTTAACATTGCAACAAACCCACATATTTTATAAATAGAAGAAATATGGGTTGCATTTAATATTAATTTCATAGCTCCAAATTACATGAGAGAACAAGAAATTAGGTGGCCCATCCCATGAGTAGAAAAATAAGTTCTGTAGGAGGTTGAAAATATATATATATACTAAAGGAAATATCCAATTAACAAATATTCATTGAGACAAAAAACAAAGTACATATTTTAAATCAAGCTAGGCAATCCAAATGTAAACCACCAACAAACAAAGAACTTTTAAAGTGCCCTCGCACCATCTTGAGTGCCACAAAAGGCTAGAACAAAAACTTTGAAGATGCACTTGGAATCAACAAAGTATACTAAAAGCTATAAATTGAGAGTAAAGGTTCCTAGGACAAAGTATTATATTGGGCTTCTAACCAATCCACTACTAAGGTGTACAATAGACATTCTAGGAATTAACTCTTACCAAGCTGGGCTATACACAAAAACCATATTATTCCTTCTTATTTAGGTGGAATTTGAATCTTCATAAACTCAATTAAGTTCTAGGTAGCTACCAAGTTTTCATTTCTAGTGGAATATGCAAACCTGTCATTTCTATGTTGCACAACAACAATATTTTTCTAAGAGACCGACGGATGATTAAGAAAAAAATCACAAGTAACAACCTCTCTCACTAATATGTGTCTCTGTTTATCAAAATTTATTTTATCTAGCACTTCATCATACTTTAGAACCTATAAATAAAAAGACACATATTTTAGGCCGCACAACCTAGTCACGTGGCTTCCAACTTGATTTCCCACTTCGTATTCCAATCGCTTGATGTGTAGCTATTGATATTGGAGTAGGTTTGAGAGATACAATACTTGGAACTCCATGATGATGTTGGTTTTGTTATGAAACCAACTCGCAAAATAGAATAAGGGATAGAACAAAGACTTCAAAATTAGCCTCTCTAAGGGGGCAACCTAATTTACATTACATAGATGAACAATTCTTGGATGATGCAAATGAGAAAACCTCATTTCTATATATAGGAGCTTAAGGGGTCACAATATAATCAGAGACGACATAAAAAAATAATGTAAGGGCACAACAATATCAACAGTGGGCTTTTATGGGGCACAATAATAATAATATGGGGACAACACGGGCACACTTTTAACAATAAGGGGCTACAATGGAAATAATAATTGGGTAATACCCTGTTATTCTAGGGACCTAACATGCCCTACTCCTTCAAAAAAGTGTTGTCATCAACAATTGAGTAGTTTTAAATGCTTCTATATAAACTTCCCATCCTCGCTTGTGGAATATTTAGCGGGTAAGTTCTTCCACTTTATGAGATACTCTAATAATTGGTTTATTTAATAGTTGTCGAGTTCTTACTTCAGTGATTGCTTCAGGTTTCAATATGATTTTCCCTTCCTCGTCAAGTTCTGGAAATATTTTTTGAATTGGGAGTTTATCACATATAGCTTTCTTTAGGCATGGAAGATAGAAAAATGGGTGCACTCGGGAGGATGTAGAAAGGTCCAATTTTTATGCAGTAGTACCAATATTTTGAAATACCTTATATGAACCATAATAATTTGGTCATAATTTATTATCCTTCTTAGCTTGCTTGAGCTACCTTTCTCTTAAACATGATGTGATGGACGATGGATGATATCCATAAAGTGCCATAAATGGGTTCATTTTTGTTTCAACATGGAAGGAAGTGTTATAACACCATTCAGCAAGAGGAAACCACATGACCCATTGTACATGTTTATCAGATACAAAGCAAAAAATATCGAAAGGTGGATGGATATTTGGCTAGATGAGTGGAAGGTGGCCAAATCCCCTAGCCAATCTCATAGCCTTTTGAAGGAATATTTTGCTCTAAGAGGGATGCTCTTGACGATCCCTTGAAAATGGTCTCACGAACATAATTTTAAGGATAGAATTTGGGGCTCACAAGAGAATGTGAGGAAGTCTAAGATGGAGGTGGTGAAGTTTCCCTTACCTAAAAATCCAAACAACCCTACAATCATCACATGCATATACCCATTTATTATTGACAAAATGAAACTACTAGTGGAATAGATGAGTTGAATTTTAACATTATCAAATATATTCCAAAAATCTAATCTCATCAATAAAAAAATTCCTAAGCTACAACAAGCACATGACCATAAGATGACTAACACAAATATTATTCAAGAAATCATAAAGATAATACGTTTGAACTATTGTTGTAAATCCTTCTATTCATGCTACCATGAGAGATGAGTTAGAGGCTGCAATCACATATTTTGATGGATTATTCTCTACTTGAATGTAAGAAACTAGAACTAAACAGAGATACAAATACACAAGAGGGTCCTAAGACACTAGGGTTGGGCCTAAACCCAATATCCTCGGCCCTATGGAACTAACTTTTACATGAATCAATAAGCAACTTCTCTTTATCATTGAATCAATGTCAAGTAGATCACATAATAGTAAAAATTAACAGTGCTAAGTTCTTAATCCCAATATATCAGACATAGATAAATTTTTGGTTCAAAATGAACTCATTAAGGAAAAGAGTGCATGGGAACACTTTGAAGCCTTGATGTGGAACCCTACATTGTTTGAAAGTGCACCATGCACCTTCCAATATCACTAGGTGCACTCCTTAAGCCTCTTTCTTCTTCCTTTCTCCAATCTATACCCTTCAAAAACGACCAAGTCTTCCTTGAGTGCACTCCATCAACTTGAAGAAGTGTGCCCTCCTTGAGCATGCAAGCACACATTTAATGCCTTAAGATTCACCCTTTAGACTTCATTAATGTGTCATGCACCCTCTTGATCATTAGACTGGATGAGTTCACTCCGAAGGAATGAAGCTCTTCTCTTTAGCCTTTGGACTTGCAGCATGCGCCCTCTTTGGCCTCTTAAGCACATAAGCCCATCCAAAGACCTGAAACCTTGATCCTTCAACATTTAGGAGTGTTCCCTACACCCTCCTTCTCCCTTGAGTGCACAACGCACGTGGGAAGCCCGAAACCTTCCCATTCATCCTTCGAACTTGTGCCATATGACCTACCTTAATTGTTTCCTTTTGTTGAGCACATGAGCACATGTTGAAGCACCAAAGAATTCCCTCTTCATTCCTCAATCCTTTCAAAGTGAACCTATGCATCTAGGATCCACTTTCGTCCCTATTAAGAGTACTGAAAATAAATGAATAAAATTTATTTATACCTAGTGGAATAGGTGATTCTCAGGCTCATAGTTTCTCGTTGTTTGTGACTGAAGATACAGGATTTCTATAAAAATCGTGGCAAGCATACATGAGAAATATCGGGTGTGCAAAATAAACAACAGAAGACTCCATTTGATTAGAGACCTTTTGTAGGGTGAAGAATGTCAACAATTGTAGTTTCACGAAGAATGAAGATGCAGTTGGCATCCATGTCACCACTAGAGAAATTCCATGTCGTAAGTCACTATTAGTCCTTGTCATAAAAAATCATGGCATGTCAAGGCTCATCACAAGCTGATATGGAAGCGATGACTTATTTTTATAATCTAAACATGTAGTTGTCACACTTGAAAAAACATGTAGTTAAATTATCTAAACATGTAGTTTTCACACTTGAAATTCGTAATTAAAATAGCTAAACATGTAGTTGTCACACTTGAAAAAACTATGTTTACTAAAGATTATAGAAATTCTTATAAGGAAATAAACAAAATAAAATAAATTATTCCTTTCTTAGTGTTGCTTATTTAATGTCTTCAACAAAAAAGAAATTATTACACATATTTACATTACAAGTACTTATAAAAGTATTGGTGCCCAGAGAAACTAATGAGAAATAACTCTTGAGAAATAATTCTTATGACAAATCCTTCTAGAAGTGGATTGTAACTACTAACAAAGTTACCCCTAAATAAATAACTATCGAGAGTACCAAAATTGGCTTTCGAAGAATTTCTCACATAAGTGAAAGAACCCTCAAACATGGTAACACATCCAATGAGAAAGGTGTTCCCTATGACATTTCACTTAAAAATATGGCTCCTCACAAAAAATAATGATCCTAAGGAAATATGTACTGACTTATAATCGACTACTTCATTGGAAATTAAATATTACCCAAAACATTAAACAAGACCAAAATGATAATATACTAGGTGAAGGGTTTCGTATCCCACTAACTGACATAAAATATAATGAGTATATTAGAGTTTCCTTTCGTAGTAATTGATGATAAAATGGAAGGATCTGCTAGATTCGAAGGACAACACGCACTTGAAATCTACCACATAAAGAAATACTTGTTAGTCTCGTTCATACTATGATTCAAAAGATGATTAAAATGAGGTGGTGGACTCCTCTCTACAACATAAAACAATACTTTCTAGTCTTTTTCATAACCGAATATCATCCTTCCTAAGCCTACATTATATATCTCATCCAAAACAAGATATATTATTCACATAGGTAATGGTTCCCCTCCCTATTATCGAGGGATGTTTCACAGCCAATGGGACCAATAGTTCCTTTATTTAGCCACAATGGTGTAGAACTATATATAAAAAACACCATATGGCCAACTACAATAACATAAAAGAGAACAATCTTAATCATTCTAACAAGATATTACAAGGAAAAAATATGATAAAGGGGTCATCCAAAAATTGGCCAATGACGATTATATCGAAAGCCCAACTAACAAATATATGAGAATCAATTATGCTAGCATTCCAACACTAGCCTTTATCAATGCAAGTGCACATGCATGTAGTATAGAGGCTCTTCTTAGGAGCATTAATATAGTGATTTAATTGATGTCTCCAGTATTATAGATACTTCCCACCTATCATCACTTATGTCAATTTTCATAATTAATGGATACTAGAGCTACCACCTCACAATTGAACAACAGGGAGAATAGCACTATATTAGGATCACATGCGTTGGTATATAAGGTAAGCCAAAAACTCCACTACGAGATTTTTGATAGAGAATTTCCACCAAAATGTATCCTCATACATGCACTAATCAAATAGACAAAAGAAACAAATAAAGCAGATATATCATTGCACATTCATCCAATGTATCATCACATTTAACTCTTATGTTAAGGGATCTTTCTTGCAAGGACTTGATGCAATTATTAGACCTTGTCAGGTATATTGACTTCTACCTTTCATTTTGTAGCACTTCACAATTTACATTCGAAGCCTGATAAAAGGCTATAAATGTTAGATAATAATGGTTTACTATAAATGTGAAATTTCTAATTCATTATAACTAATCATTTATTTTGGCTCATTATTGTTGAAAGTGTTCCACACAAATCTTGATAATGTACAATGACTCTTGAAAATCCAAATACATGTAAATATCAATGGAAACTGATTTTTTTCTATGAACCCAAGCTAGGGACCATAAGAGAGATCTCTTCCACTTCAATTAATAAGACACTCAAACATTCACATACTAAAAAAAACATTTTCAAAAACAAAGTAATTCAAAAATTCTAATCCAAACAAACATACAAAATAATGCAAAAAATCATTTTGTCATGAAACATTAAAATGTTTAGAATTTTTTTTTTTTTTTTTGCATAGATATTTCATATATCATCTAATAAGAAAAGGTAATGAAGGAAGTAGCTATGGAAAAAATATATAATATCTTATAGGGAAGGTACACCCAAACATTAAAAGAGAACTAACCAATTTATTAAACCTTCCTAATTTTATTTTACTAATCCCATGTAGCTATTGTAATTCAGATGATCCAATTTGATTTCAGGACCATATGTTTTTATTAGGAAAAAAATAGAAAGTACTAATATGATTTGGATCTGAAACCAAAAGTACTTATAAAATCATTAGTTCCCCCTACATAGATTCTAGCTACTAACAAATTTACTCCAATAGGCATAATCATCCATAAAAACAAAATTGGCATTCAAAGAATTCTCCCAAAAATGACCGTACGCATCAAAGATTGGTCCCATCAAAGAATATGTAGAAAATTGAACTAACCAAGGTTTTAAACATTCCTAATTTTATTTAATTAAGCCTAGTTCAGCACCTATTAAATAGCATAATCATGCAACCAAATGGAGAACATGCACCTCAAACTTACATCGAAAAGAAACACTAATTCAAATGATCCAATTTGATTTGAGAACAACATTTTTTATAAAGAAAACAATAAAATGTACTCATAAGGTTTTGGCTCTCATAATAAAAGTACTCATAAAAGAGATAGATGCTTGTAGGTACCTCCCAAAGGCATAACCATCCATATGACCAAAATCATCCTTTGAAGAATTCTCCCTTAATCAAGAGAACTCTTGAACATGCTAGCAAATCCAAAGAGAAAGGGACCTCCTATGAAATTTTGTGAAAAAAAATATGGCTATTAAAAAATATCGATGGTACTAAGAAAACATGTACATCCTAATTACAAAATTATTACATCTGAAGCTTAATTTACCAAAAACATTGCTTCCTTTGCAATACTCAGAATAGTAGTGGACCTACATCAAATAGTCCATTCAAAATGAAATCAAATACTCCATACACTAAGGATAGTAGAGGTAGAGCTAGGACGAATGTGGGAAACTCCATATTATGAACAATAACCTTTTCTTGAAGAAAAGACAAATGTAGTTAGGAAAATACACTCAAATATGGGGAAGCTAGAAGGAATAAATGATAAGATGGGTAACATTCCAAAAGAATAGAATGAAAATGTATAAGGTTAGGGATTAGATATAGGAATAAATCTAATAAAATCTAACGAGCCACTTCTTGCAAAATATTACTTGTTAACAAAAGAATAAAGAGGTATCTAAGAAATTGTCGAGGAATAATTAAAACCAAGTCAAGATAACAACAATATAAGAACATATTACACTAAAATTCCAATACTATCATTTCTTCACAAACTTTCCCATGCATGTAGTATAGTGGCTTTCCCTAGGACCGTTTGGATAGTGATATTACCTGGACCCACCCACAAAGGGGATCTCTCAGGTATGAAGTCCCTACTAGACCTCATAATGTTTATTGTAGGAATCCCATGAGAAACGATGGTCTCGTTTCCATTATCTTAGAGATTTTCCTTAGCTCTTGTTGTTCAACACATGAGAGGGGTATGCTTGTAACTGAGTATGCCTGCGTAATGTATCTTGTGTCTCGGTTTTCTTACTGTAAAGGGAGATATTAAAGTGAGCCTCTAGATGAGTGGTAGTAGTACCAACAATGGGATTAGTCCAAACGAAGTGGTCCACATAGGATGCAGTAGTAGTTAGAAGAAAATTGAAAGCGAAAACAAGTACACGATCAAGTGGAGTAGTCTAAACCAGGTGACAATGGTTATAAGTAGGAAAAACAAGAGTGGTTTGTCTAATGTCTTATAAGATCCTCATTTCTCGTTATGGAGAGAGTATTTATCTATCCTTCATAAAATACAATAACCAATTATCACTATTTCTAGTGAACAATTGGTGATGATGACCTCAATCTTATTTTCAGTGTGCATTATATTATGAGTGTGGTTACAAATGAAAAATAATGCTACACTAGTGTAGCTTAACACCATACTCCCACAACTATAGGCTTTGAGCAGATACATAATGGAAAATACTTTAAAGCATCCTAGTAAAATTAGATTAAACATGATATAATGAACCATACTGTAATGTTGATTTTAAATATTTAGTAATTAAATTATCTAACTATGGAATTGTCACACTTGAAAAAACTATATTTACTAAAGATAAAGGAAATGTTTATAATCTAATAATAAAAAATATCACTATTACACATGTCTTATTATTAGATAGTTAATTTTACAACTACATTACTATATATCGGTCATAATAAATCACAATAGACTATTGACATGTACATAGGAAACCTAAGGAATTATATTGTTTAAAACACTGATGTAAAAATTCATAATTTGAAAAATTGATGCAGGAGCATCCAGCTAAGGCACCATGACCAGGTGTTGGTCTCTGCCAGGTTGGAGAGTTGAGTTAACATATTGTTTGTTTGTTTAGTTTGTCAGAGTAGGAGGTAGGATTTGTTTTTATCTTAATCTCTATATTAGTCAAAGGTAGTTTGGTTGGTTAGGGTTATTTACTTGTCTGTCTTTAATAAACAGAAGGTTAATAGTTAACCTGTCATTTTAGGAGAAAAAGACAAATGTGTCTAAATGTAAAATCTTGTCATAAAAATAGAACCGAATACTTAATAGTTACGTAACTATAAGGTCTACAACTGAAGGTAACTGCATAGTTTCATTAACTGTAGACAAAATCATATAAATGTAACAATGAAAATCATGTACGGGGTTCAGAAAAATTCTTTGCATTCAAGTGATAATAATAACAGAGCAGAAAATTCAATCCATCTGTGTGTCTAATTATATTTTCGCTTTGCTTCCTAACTCACTAAACATCCGAATAAACAATACGATGCTCACAGACCAATTCAGTAATTCTTTTTGTTTTGCTGAGAAGACAGTCCAGACAGCGAGACAGAAATGCAAATGCCAGAACAAGGGTTTGTATTTCCATAGAAGACAACAACACTGAATAGACAAGAACGAACGCAAATAAATACCATAACAAGTAAAGCACCTATAGACTACACGAGAACTTTTAATTTCGAAATCGACCATCGAATAAATTCACAGAACAACCACAGAAGTTTCCTGTTCGTGGAAAAGCGTACAAGCACAGTTGAAAAACGACAATTGAAGTTCGAAGGCGTAGAACCCAGATTGAAAATCATGACAGCCTATTCATATCATTAAAACTCAGGTAAATTGAAACCGATATTCTTTCCTGAAAGTTTCCTTCGAAATTACAAAAAGAAATGTATGAGAATATACAGTAGTAATCCAAAACAAGTCATGGACAGTCATATAAACCACTGGTTGACAAACCCTAGCTGAGGGTTTTGAGAAATGTTTCCATACATAAAAAGTTAAAGCCAACAATCACCAGAATGAGAAAGCCTGAAGACAAAAAAACGGCCAGAACGCTGGCCACAACTAGAAGCCACATCAACTAAGTATCGAGGGAGACAAACTCATACCCACATGCCTGTTCTAAAGATAAGACAAAGACTGAGGACAATTTACGTTGGCAGAGCCTACCGGACAGAGACCGAGGTGTTCGTTCCCAACATAACCAACTGCAAACCCCAACACCTGTAGAGGAGCAAATACACAGGTGTCAGTGCAAAATTGACAGAGGAAAACATAATTACAGTGCATGAAAACAAATAAACAAGAAGACAGATTCACCTTACCTAAAGGATTTGCAGTGAGAATAGAGGACGAGCCGTCAACCCACGAGTACCAACCCACGACTGAGACAAAGGAGCAGTTACATTAGAAACGGAGGAATGAAAGTGGCAATTTGAATCAAGGAGAGAAGAGGCTACTTGCATTGAAGCCGAAGACCGAAGAATGTCATTGTTTCGAGTCCTGAATGCATGCCAACCACTGAGCTTCGCAAACAAGACAACACCATACCAGGCCATGAGCTCAAAGAACGAAAACTGGTTGAGACCATAACCAAAAAGGAACAGAAACCCACTTACCCAGGCAGCAGCAGAAACATTCTCGGTTTCCTAATGAACCAGGGCCAAAGACCTTCCACATAGGTATAAAGAAAACAAGCATGAGAGTCACACAGTCAGACCAACAAACAAACCAGAAGGCGCGCCCAAAAGTTGCAGCGCAACTGCATACCCAACTAACAGAACCATACCAGATCAACCCTCGGCGGCCACAAGCCAAATGAATGAATGAGCGGCAGAGGAGGAGTTTTGGCAAACCAAGAAGTGGGAAACGTGACCCGAGGTGAGTACACAACATTGATTGCAAAATAAATGCCACCTATCACTTTCCAGAAATATCCGAGGGGTTGGTAATCACACATTAATCCACAGTTGAAACACTTTACAATCATTTAAATTATTAATAGTTCGAACAATGTTGGGCTGGTCCCATCATAGTGGTATCAGAGCCGATTTTTTTTTTTTAAGGTCAGTTAGAGAAATGGAGGTAGGAAGGTGAGGTCATGGCAGAGGTGTTCGAAGAGTAGCGGAGGAAGGACTGAGAGAGGAGAACAGGATTCTTACTGCCCATTTGGAGGCAGTAGAGGCAGGGAGAAGAAGAGACCTAGAGATAGGCGATGATAGCGAAGAGGAAGCTGAAGCGACAACAGATGGATCGGATGGTGAGGCCCCAGAAGTGAGATCGTTGAGATCTGTTTTAGTGGCAAGCAGTAAACCTAAACCAGAACTCCCAAACTATGACGACAGCCTGTCCATAGAGGTTCTATTAGATTGGATCAACGAGCTAGATAAATATTTCGAGTGTGAGGAGGTCAGTGAAGACTGTCGAGTTAAGTTCACTGCGACGAAGTTGAAGGGACACGCGGCCCTATGGCAAAACAATGTCCAAATGGAGAGAAGGAGATTGAACAAGTTGCCGATCAGAACCTGGTCAAGGATGGTGGCTAAGTTGAAGGACATATTTCTGTCGAAAGACTATCAGATTACACTACACAGACAAATGCAGAATCTAAAACAGAAAGGAATGATGGTGAGGGAGTACACTGAGGAGTTCTATCCAGTGAACCTGAGAGTCGGATATACAGAGGATACCTTGGAAAAGACAGCCAGGTACGTAAACGGTTTAAGACTAGAAATTTTAGATGAAATTAGTATTCTGTCTCCAAAAAACATTGAAGAAGTATATCAGAGTGTAATGAAGACTGAAGAGAAAATTACTAGAAGGTAGAATGCCAGGAGAGGACGAGGAGCTGGCAGGGGAAAAAGCCATTCATATGGCAGAGGGCGGACTACTAGTAGTAATGAGGAAGGCAACAGTTCCAGAGCTTCCGGATTAGCAGACAAAGGTGATAATGCGAGAGGTGGTAGGCCATACCAGCGAGGCAGGGGAAATGGCCGAGGTAGAGGAGCTGGTTACCAATGTTACAGGTGTCCTAAATGGGGACACAGATCATTTGAGTGTCCAGAGGCAAACCAAGATGGACAGAGGGGCGCATATGTTTCACAACTAGAGGAAGCAGAGGCACCTCCCCAAGAAATAGAGAATGCTCCAAAAACAGGGGAAGCCCTGGTGTTGAACAAGGTGTTGTTGAAACCAACCAAAGAAGCCATTGAACAAACACAACGGAAGGCTTTATTTAGAACAATTTGTAAATCACATGGTAAGTGTTGTAAGTTAATTATTGACAGCGGTAGTATGGATAATTTAGTGGCTACAAAGATGGTGGAAAAGTTGGAGTTGAAGCGATTGAAACATCCCACCCCTTACAAAGTTTCATGGCTGCAAAAAGGCCATCAGTTGCTGGTGGATGAATAGTGCAAGGTGGAGTTTCAAATAGGCAGATATAAGGATAAAGTCATTTGTGACATCATGCCGATGGATGTTTGTCACATACTGCTAGGCAGACCATGGGGGTACGACAGAAAGGTGGTACATGATGGATTGACAAACTGTTATAAGTTTGTCAAGGATGGAATCAAGCATATGCTTGTGCCCATCAAAGAGGAAGGGACAACAGGAACAAGTGAGCCAAGAGCATTGTTGGTTAGTGGAAAACAATTCCTGAAACAAGTTGAGGACAATGAGATGGGTTATGCAGTTGTAAAAAGAGCAAAAACAATGTTGTTGCATACAGAGGCATCAGATTTACCCCTAGAAATTCAGCAGATGTTGCAGGAATTTACAGACATAGTGGTGGATGACTTGCCGGATAAACTGCCCCCCAAAAGAAGCATAAGTCATCATATTGACTTCATACCCGGAGCCAGTTTTCCGAACAAGGCAGCATACTGAATGAGCCCCAAGGACAATGAAGAGATTAGGAAGCAGGTGCAGGAATTGCTAGACAAAGGATTGATAAGGGAGAGTTTGAGCCCTTGTGCAGTTCCAACAATTCTCGCTCCCAAGAAAGGAGGAGAGTGGCTGATGTGCATAGACTCGAGGGCCATAAAAAAAATCACCATCCGGTATAGGTTTCCACTGCCATGGATGGATTGTTTAAGTGGGGCAGCACATTTTTCTAAGATAGACTTGAAGAGCGGGTATCATCAGATCCAGATACGAGAGGGGAATGAGTGGAAGACAACCTTTAAGACGAATGAGGGACTGTATGAATGGCTGGTCATGCCATTTGGACTGAGCAATGCGCCAAGTAAATTTATGCGGTTAATGAATGAGATGTTGAAGGAGTACATCGGAAAATTTGTGATAGTGTATTTGGACGACATACTAATTTTCAGAAGAACAAGCGAGGAGCACCTTCAACATGTTCGGAAAGTGCTGGAAAAATTACAGCAGAACAAACTGCTGATAAATCTGAAAAAATGTAATTTTCTGCAGAAGGAATTGATTTATTTGGGCTTTGTAATAGCAGAAAATGAACTGAAGATGGATCCGGAGAAGATCGTAGCGATAGTTAATTGGCCATCTCCGAAAAGTTTATTTGAGGTACGTAGCTTTCATGGACTAGTGAGTTTTTACCATAAATTCATAAGAAATTTTAGCAAAATTTGTGCACCTATGTTGGACACCATTAAAAAGGCTAGTCAGCCTTTTCGCTGGACGGATGCAGCGGAGAGAAGTTTTCAGCTATTAAAGAAAAAGATCACAGAGAGGCCGATCCTGAGATTGCCAGACTTCAAGAAGCTTTTTCAGGTTTGCTGTGATGCTAGTGGTATGGCTATTGGGGCTATACTTAGCCAGGAGGATAAACCTGTTGCATTTTTCAGCGAGAAGCTAAATGAAAGTAGATAGAAATATTCGTCCTATGACAAGGAGTTCTATGCTATTATACAGACCTTAAAACATGGAGGCATTATTTATTGGGAAACGAATTTGTGTTGTTTTCAGAAAATTCTGCACTATAGTATGTAATGCAACATCACAAGCTGAATCACAAACATGCCAAGTGGGTGGAATATTTGCAGAGTTTCACCTTCCTGTTGAAACACATCAGCGGGCAAGCCAACAAGGTGGCAGATGCACTGAGTAGGAGAGATTTACTTCTGCAGGAGAGTACTGTGCATGTGCTGGGTTTTGAGCACTTGAAGGATTTATATTAGGTACACACAGATTTTAGAGAAGCCTATGAGGCATGCCAGAATCCCTTGGTGAGAGATAACAGTCCATGGTCGGACTACAACTTGCAAGAGAAACTGCTGTTTAGAGGAAGACAACTATGCATTCCTGACTGCTTGATGAGGGAGAACATCATTCAGGAGAAACACAGTGGAGGTCTAGCCGGACATTTCGGCATAGACAAGACATTCGAGCAGCTCAGTCAATTCTACTTTTGGCCAAAGATGCGAAGGGATGTACAACGATTTGTCACCAGATGTAAAGTGTGCCAGTTGGCAAAGGGTCACAGTCAAAACACGGGACTGTACACACCGTTACCTGTTCTAGGCAAGCTGTGGGACTCAGTCATCTTGGACTTTGTCTTGGGTCTACCTAAGACACAACGAGGTTATGACTCGGTGATGGTAGTAGTGGACAAATTCTCGAAGATGGCGCATTTTATCCCTTGCAGAAAAACCAGTGATGTCACTCACGTGGCCCACTTGTTTTTCACGGAGATTCTTAGGCTACATGGGTTGCCCAAGTCTATTCTTTCGGACAGGGATGTAAAGTTTACAGGGCAATTTTGGCGCACCCTGTGGAAGAAAATGGATACACAGCTGAGTTATAGCTCCGCTTATCACCCGCAACGGACAAATAGAGGTGGTAAATAAGAGTTTGGGAAACCTGCTACGAAGCTTGATTGGTGAGAATTCACGGATGTGGGATCGAGTGCTTGCACAGACAGAGTTTGCTTATAACAACTCGCCTAATTGCAGCACATGCTACAACCCATTTTAGATCCTGTACATCATGCATCCTCACAGAGTGCATGACTTGCGAGATGTTGGACTGCAAGAAAGGCAAAGCACAAAAGGAGAAGATTTCGCTAACGCAATGAGGGATTTGCATGAGCAGGTGAAAATTAAATTGCAGGACAGCAACCAAAAGTATAAACAACAAGCAGATTTGAAGAGAAGGGAAGTATAGTTCAACGTAGGAGATGAAGTCCTCGCGCATTTGCGCAAGGAACACTTTCCTAAACGCGCGTACAATAAGCTGAAATATAAGAAGATAGGTCCCTACAAAGTCCTCCAGAAATTTTCAGCGAATGCCTATGAGATACAGTTGCCACCCGGAATAGGCATTTCACCTATCTTTAATGTAGCAGACCTATTCCCTTACACTGCTGACCCAAAAGAAGAGGAAGAAGATAGAACCACACAGCCCACACAAAATACCCAGGATGGAGGAGAAGCTTGGATGAGACAGATGCCTTACATTCATCCTCCTGAGATCGAGAGCATTCTCAACACTCAGGTGGCCAAACGAACTCGACGGAAGGAATATCTGCGATACCTGGTCAAGTGGAAGAACCGTCCTATTGAGGACAGTTCGTGGCTTGACCCCAGGCAGATTGAGCAGATAGGTTCTTCAGTTGAGAAGCTCATGGACCAGAGCCATGATTTATTTTTTCCCCGAGAGCCTGATGTAGGAGCGTCCAGCTAAGGCACCATGACTGAGTGTTCGTCTCTGCCAGGTTGGAGAGTTGAGTTAACATATTGTGTTGAAAATGCAACAAGATGATGGAGCTTAGTGAAAAGAAGTTGCCTTCACTAAGTGGTCCTGCAGGCTATTTTTGGCGCAAAGTCTATTTTTAGACTATGTCTATTTTTAGACATATGGATCATGGTCTATGAGTTGCAGGATGTTATTTGTGGATGATTGGTCATGTTGGTAAAAATAGATGGGCCTCTATTTTTAGACATATGGGCGGAGTCTATTTTTAGACTGCCAATCCAAAAATAGAACAGTCGAATATTATTAGCTCTTAATAATATTTGGACTATAAACATTATCTTATCCTCTTGCAGCACTTCAGTTCCAGCTACGGATGTGGCACATGCAACTGCCAGAAGGAAATACTCTTTTCTTATGGGTTAGTTGAGCTATAGCATGAAGGACTTCAATTAGAACTCAAGTGGTTGAATTTGGTGGAGTTGATTGAGGAGTTGATGGAGTTGTGTTTAGTTTGACTTAGTTGAACTAGTTGTATTTAGTCTAACTGACAAATAAAATAGTGATGAGTGATGTGAATTAATTATTAATTAATTCACTAATTATTAACTCATAAAGAAACTAAAGAATACATCAGTTAACTCAGTGCATGGACAGTTTAGTGGAGACAAGCGTTAGAGGTGAGTGAAAGGGCAAGACAGCTGTCAGTTGTGACTATAGTTGTGCATGAGATTTGCACAATCAATGGATTGAGTAATGCCAATGAGGATTGTGTAGTGTCACACAAGGGAAATGCGAGTTTGGATCAACCATTCTCATCTATTCTCATGCAGGATTGCGCAGTGGAGGCAGGCAAGTAGTGGAGGAGATTTGAGCCAGCGATTGATTCAGATCTGAGCTAGTTTGTGTGTAACAGGTGGAGATAGTACTGAGAACTTGTGAGGAGTATTGTACTATGTGTTTTTACATGTTCTCAATCAATATAATATACATATAGTTGGGGTTTTTCAGCTGCATGCTTTCCCCGTGATATACTGTGTTGATATGTGTGATTGATGCCTCAATGTGCACATGCAAATGTTTCTGATTCCGCAAAATTGATGATCAATGGTAGAAGAGGTTATATATTATGCATGCATTCCGAAATAGTGTATAATCAGGATAATATCTGTGAATAAGTGTTACATTATTCAAAATTTCTACATATTGTTTGTCTTATATGTTTAGTCTGTCAGAGTAGGAGGTAGGATTTTGTTTTTATCTTAATCTCTGTATTAGTCAAAGGTAGTTTGGTCGGTTAGGGTTATTTACTTGTCTATCTTTAATAAATAGAAGGTTAATAGGAAACCTGTCATTTTAAGAGAAAAACACAAATGTGTCTAAATGTAAAATCTTGTCATAAAAATAGAACTGAATACTTAATAGTTACGTAACTATAAGGTCTACAACTGAAGGTAACTGCACAGTTTCATTAACTGTAGACAAAATCATATAAATGTAACAATGAAAATCATGTATGGGGTTCAGCAAATTCTTTGCATTCAAGTGATAATAATAACAGAGCAGACAATTCAATCCATCTGTGTGTCTAATTATAATTTTCGCTTTGCTTCCTAACTTACTAAACATCCGAATAAACAATACGATGCTCACAGACCAATTTAGTAATTGTTTTTGTTTTCCTGAGAAGACAGTCCAGACAGCGAGACAGAAATGCAAATTCTAGAACAAGGGTTTGTATTTCCATAGAAGACAACAACATTGAATAGACAGGAACGAACGCAACTAAATACCAGAACAAGTAAAGCACCTATAGGCTACACGAGAACTTTCGAAATCGACCATCGAATAAATTCACAGAACAACCACAAAAGTTTCCTGTTCGTGGAAAAGCGTATAAGCACAGTTGGAAAACGACAATTGAAGTTCAAAGATGTAGAACCCAGATTGAAAAGCATGACAACCTATTCATATCATTAAAACTCAGGTAAATTGAAACCGATATTCTTTCCTGAAAGTTTCCTTCGAAATTACAAAAAGAAATGTATGAGAATATACAGTAGTAATCCAAAACAAGTCATGGACAATCATATAAACCATTGGTCGAAAAACCCTAGGTGAGGGTTTTGAGAACTGTTTCCATACATAAAAAGTTACAACCAACAATCACCAGAACGAGAAAGCCTGAAGACAACAAAACGGCCAGCATGTTGGCTACAACTGGAAGCCACATCAACTAAGTATTGAGGGAGACAAACTCATACCCATAGGCCTGTTCTAAAGATAAGACAAAGACTGAGGACAATTTACGTTGGCAGAGCCTACCGGACAGAGACCGAGGTGTTCGTTCCCAACATATCCAATTGCAAACCCCAACACCTGCAGAGGAGCAAATACACATGTGTCAACGCAAAATTGCCAGAGGAAAATGTAATTACAGTGCATGAAAACAAATAAAAAAGAAGACACATTCACCTTACCTGAAGGATTTGCAGTGAGAATAGAGGACGAGCCGTCAACCCAGGAGTACCAACCCACGGCTGAGACAAAGGAGCAGTTACATTAGAAATGGAGGAATGAAAGTGGCAATTTGAATCAAGGAGAGAAGAGGCTACCTACATTGAAGCCGAAGACCGGAGAACGTCGTTTTTTTGAGTCCTGAATGCATGCCAACCACTGAGTTTCGTAAACAAGACAACACCATACCAGGCCACGAGCTCAAAGAACGAAAACTGGTTGAGACCATAACCAAAAAGGCACAAAAAACCACTTACCCAGGCAGCGGCAGAAACATTCTCGGTTACCCAATGAACCAGGGCCAATGACCTTCCACACAGGTATAAAGAAAACAAGCACAAGAGTCACACAATCATACCAACAAACAAACCAGAAGGCGCGCCCAGAAGTTGCAGCGTAGCTGCATACCCAACTAACAGAACCATACCAGAGCAACCCTCGATGACCACAAGCCAAATGACTAAATGAGCAGCAGAGGAGGAGTTTTGGCAAACCAAGAAGTGGGAAATGCGACCCGAGGTGACTACACAACATTGATTGTAAAATGAATGCCACCTATCACTTTCCAGAAATATCCGAGGGGTTGGTAATCACACATTAATCCACAGTTGAAACACTTTACAACCATTTAAATTATTAATAGTCTGAACAGTGTTGGGCTGGTCCCATAAAAAATCCCAAATGTAACGTATTAAGTAGCACTTGACACATAGTACATGGTAAAAATCCAACTCAACCAAATATAAACAAAATTAATTATAATATGCTTTTATACATATAACATAATATGCAATTTAAATATATCTTTCTATTAGGTTAACTCAATTAAGAATTTTCCTCCAAGCTCCATTTAGATATGTAATGGGAAAACTGGAGAGGTATTCTTAAAACCTAGCCATGTTGAATTACAAGGTCGATGGTACACCTGTTAGCATGACCTCAGATGCCTCATGTTTAACCCTAATGTTATAGGATCATTTTCTCAAGGACTCTATCTAATAAATGGATCTCAGACACTCTATTGACATCTAATTTCAGTTCTGTGGAATTTCAAAGTTTACCCTCCAAAACTCATTTAAGGCCATAAATCACACTTGATATTGATTTACTATATTTGTGAAATTTATAATTCTTTATAACTAATCATTTAGTTTGGGTTGTTGTTTCTAAAAGGGTATGGCCCAAAGCTTAATTATGTCCAATATCACTTCATAACCTAATGATATGTAAGAAATATCTCTTCCACTTGAATTAATAAGACACTAGAAACCTCTCATACTCAAAACAAACCTATTGAAAACCAATTTGATTCAATAGACCTAATAAAAACAAACATACAAGAGAATGTAAAAATGAACATTTTATCACGAAACACTGAAATGTTTAGAAATTTTCTTGAATAAATATTTCAAATATTGTTTAATAAGCAATGGTAAGGCAACCACATAGAACCAATAAATAAGATTTCAAAGATGGAAGAGAATGTTATTGCCTAGGCCACAAATATATAGTCTCTCTACAAACAAGCTACACCAAAACCATAAAGAAAACATATTCTAGGAATAAAATAAGTAACATCAACATCAAACTTACATTGAAAAGAAACATTAATTCAGATGATCCAATTTCAATTAAGAACAATATTTTATTATAAGGAAAAAAAAGAACAAACCCATCTACTTCTAATTCAAACAAAGAGAAAATTTCAATATAAAAACCTCAACACCCATATCTAGATACATTATCGCCCCATATCTTTTATTATAGATGAAGGACTCGACAAAAATTTTAATATAAAAACCTGAGCACCCATATATAGATACATCAACACCACATCTTTTTGAGTAAAAATAAAGCACTTCTCTTTGTGCACTAAAAAAGAGGGATGATTCAATATATCTTGGCTTATGAGGAGAAATGAAAGGATTTTTTTATTATTATATTCTAGTTTATATCGACTAAATAAAAAGGTCTAACAACTCAAATAATGTCCAAAAAACATAGTATCATTCATCATCCAAACTATCCATTGAACATTAATATCTTAGTATGTTATAGTGTTAGTTCATGAGAATTTATATCCTATCTTCTTTAATGTGAAATAAGATCGTTTACACTTAATTTCAGATTTGTAAAGGCAAGTGATTGTAAGAATGGAACTATGGGAAGTGAAGTGGATCTAGGATAAGAAAAGGCATTTTTGATGCACCTTTCTATCACACACATTTTGGTTTTTGCAAGTCTAATAATTTCCATGAAAACTATTTTTCATAAACATTTTAGATGATAACAAATGTAATCATAAAGTTATTATTATTATTATTTAACTACTATCAAAGTTATTCCCAAAGGTATCACACATCCATATTGGACTTCAAACAATTTCTCCAAAAAAAAAAAAGCCCACCAAGGAACATGGAAATAATTGTAAAGATGAAAATATTTCCTATGAATTTTTCCCTAAAATATGGCTACCAACCAATGTTCAAATTTGAACACATCACAACCCTTCCGAAGCCCTCTAGCACGTGAGAGAAGTGCTCAGAAAAAATTTACTAGTCAAAAGAAATTTAAATTTTTATTTTGCCAAGTTAAAAAAAAAAGTATTATATAATGCCCAACGAAGGGTTGCCTTTCTGTAGGACATTTTAAAAAATTCCAATTCTCTGACTGATGTAACACTCTAAAATCTGCATGAGGTTCTGACAACACTCAAGAAAGTGCAATGGGACATAATGGAAGTTGTTCATCCATTCTGAGGCCATCAGTCATAATGGCAGCACTAATAGAGTTAGCAGTGATGATATGAGGTTTATGTTCGCGTTTGATGATAAAAGAAGTTTCTTTTCACATTCACTGATAGCATAGGAGAAGTAGCTATGTATTGGTATCCGTGAAGATGCATATTTGGAAGGTATCAGAGATTAGAAGAAACAAATGACAAAATACATAATTAATGATGATCAAGATAGATTATTCTGAGCCTTTGAATCTTGTCTGCATTGATTTTTCCAATCCCAACCTCATGGCGAGTGCAACACAAGTTCGCTACATATTTTAACTCTCATCTATAATTTTCAACTTTCATTTCCTCGACCTTTCATTCAATTCATTGATTTAGGCGGAACCGATTAAAATTATTATGTATGGAATGGTTGATTGATTTTTATATAGTCACGTGTAGCATAAGTTCGCAAGGTATTTCAACTCTCAGTTTTAATTTTCAACTTTCATTTCCCTCTCTTTTCATTCAGTTCATTGATTTAGGCGGAACCGATTAAAATTATTATGTATGGAATGGTTGATTTATGTTTATATAGTCATTTGTAGGCTCTGTATTTTTTTTGATATCGTCCATCATGTCATCGATGAAAATTTCTTGGACTATGTCTCTGAACAAAGTTGACGTCTTTTTTCCCTTCGTGAGGAGGAAACAATGAAATTGTTGTAGAATGAGAACCATCAATGTTATACTCCGTATCAAGAAAGAATATCATAATATTTCCACTGAACTCGAAGGTTTGATGTTGATTTCTATCTCCTTATATTTACTTATGCTTGTAATTGCATCTTGCTCTGCTCAACTTTGAAAATCAATCCATTGAGGTATTTCACTTCATATTTTTTCATATATTCATTTTCCTAGGGGATTGGAAGGGGAGTTATGAAGCTTCTGAAGCGTCGATAAAGCTAAGCGATTTCATAGTCACAATCAATGGCATTCAACAGACATGCAGTTCCACATTTGAAACGATATTTTTCATACTTGTCCAGCGCTTGAAAATATATTAAAGTGACAATATTAACATTTTTACATCATAACCACATACTACATTTTCTCTGGTATCTCCATTTTCTTTAATTTGTAAAATTTTATTCTTTCTTGTCTAATCACCATTAACACAAGATTGTTCAATTATGAGATTACCTCATTAGACTTACTCATTCACAATTTTTTTTTCATCTTGTAAATAACTACTACCATCTACTACCTCTTTGAGGATGCTGAATATATTCGAGTACCGATCATCCTACCGCTATGAAAACATATTCCATTCTACCTTTATGGGGACATATTCATGACATTAGTTTGATGTTCTGCATAGATATCTTGACATAGTATAATAAGGCCGACAGGGTTCCTTACATTTTCCATGAAGACATCATTACTTTGAAACTCTGATGTTCGACATGGAAAGCTTGAGATAGCATAATAAGACCGATAGGGTTCTTTGTTTAGGGTCTCTTTTTAACGAAAATCGGTATATAGATAAAGTGATCTCTTTATTAATTTGAATTATTATTTTATAGTAATAAATGAATACATTCTCATTTTATAGTAATAAATGAAATAAATTAGTTAAATAGGTAATTTTATAGTGTCTAAAAATAGATTAAGGTGATAATATTGACATTTTTACATCATAACCACATTTTCTGTATCTTCATTTTCTTTCCTATTTGCAAAATTTTCGTTCTTCCTTGTCAACCAACCATTCACACAAGATTGTTAAATTTTGACAACCATTCACACAAGATTGTTCAATTATGAAATTACCCCATTAGATGATGGTAACTACACTTAGTGATTCAAATAATTTTTTATATTCTTGTAAATAACTACTACCACCTCTTTTCTTTTTTTAGATGATTCCGTGAATTACAACCATAATGCTTACAAAATCCTAGCATTGCTTCCATTTGAACTTACTGTAATCAAACTTACTATTAAGCCTAGCATTTGTAAAATCAAACTTCATTTAAAACCCGACATTTCTTTTCTTATCTTAAAAATCATTTTTTTTATTAACTCTCTTGTTTTTGAAAACATAGAAATTAATGCTATAAAAAAAATTGAGAAATAATAAGCGTGCTTCCCATAAAATTATGTAGAGTTGCCTACATGGCTACAACTTAATTTTCCTTTTCCCTTTGGTCTTCCCAAAGATATAGAATCCATTAGATATCCATACAACTAATATTGTGCCTCCTGCTTCATTTTCTCCATTCAACATCTAAGAAAGTAAGCTCTATGTGTGGGTGTCCATGTAGCTACTGCTATGAAGGGTTTTTAAGTTAATGTTGAAATCATAGAGAAATTAAATCACATTTTTAATTAAAAGAAACCAAATTATTATAAAAGGACATCAACGAAAATAAACCGCATTATTAGTAAAAGATATCACAAAACTTGAATTGATTGTAAGGACCAAATCTGAAAACCATTCTTAAACAACAACAAAATGACCAGCCAAGCCATACAATAACAACACTGCAGATGTGTATTACATATTATAATATTTCCCTATTACATGTGGAAAATCTTCCTTTTAATTACATAAATTTTTGAATCTATAAAGCTTGAAGTTTTTAATGGAGATGAAAGTCTGTTGATAGTGTTCTTTGATTGAGCAATGTTAAGAGAAAATTTCAATTCCCTTGGTTGTTGAAGGTATATATTTATTTTTTTTGTTTGCTTTAAATTGTTTCGAGCTCAACAAAACTAAAATGTCTCGCTTAAGGGTTTCCAAGTTGAAGACAGACTGTCTCGCTTAAGGGTTCCCAAGTTGTGTCTTCGGCTTCATTTCCTCCATTCTACATCTAGGAAAATAATCTCTCTATGGGTGTCCATGTAGCTATTGCTATGAAGGGTTTTTAAGTTAATGTTGAAATCATAGAAAAATTAAACGACATTGTTAATGAAAAGAAACCAAATTATTAGAAAAGGACATCAACGAAAAGAAACTACATTATTAGTAAAAGATATCAAAAAAACTTGAATTCATTGTAAGAACCAAATTTGAAAACCATTCTTAAACAACAACAAAAATGACCAACCAAGCCATACAACAACAACACTTCAGATGTGTATTACATATTAAAATATTTTTCCTTCCTCCTCAAGCTTTGGCAATATTGTTTGAACTGGGAGCTTGTCACCTATAGCCCTATTTAAGAATGAAACATGGAAAATTGGGTGCACTCGGGAAACTGCAGGAAGCTCCAATTTGTATGCCATAGTACCAATATTTTGCAACACCTTGTACGAAACATAATACTTTGGTGATAATTTATTATCCTTGTTAGCTTGCTTGACGGACATTTGTTTATATGCTTGTAGGGAAAGAAATACCCAGTTACCTACATCAAAACTTCTTTCATTGCAATATTGATCTTCCTGTTGTTTCATTCTATTCTACGCCAAAGTGAGGTTATCCTTTAAGAGTTGGAGAACTTTTTTGTTGATTCTCAATGTGATCTTACACTACTTGAACCTTAGAATTTTCTCTTAAATATGATGTGATGGATGGTCGATGATATCCATAAAGTGCCATAAATGGGATCATTTTTGTTGTAGTATGGAAGGAAGTGTTATACCACCATTCAGGGAGAGGCAACCATTTGACCCATTGTGTTGTTTATCAGATACAAAGAAACAAGGATATCCTTCCAAACATTTATTTACTATCTCAGTTTTCCCACCAGATTGAGGATGATAAGATGAGCTATGAGCTAACTAAGTACCCAGACAAGAAAATAATTATGTCCAAAAATTTTGAGTGACTTGTTATGGATAAAGGTTGTAATATCCATGGGATCTTAATTGTTTCAACTTTATTTTGTTGGAAAACCAAACATTCTACCACAAAATTTTGAATATAAGATTTAAGGCCATCCAAAAAAATTCCTTCTTAACCGTGTGGTAAGTTTTTAAAAATCATGAGTTCCCTCCTAATGGAGAGGTGTCCAATTCCATAAGAATCTTTTGTTTGAGTTGGGAATTCTTATAGAGGTATCAGTGATCTGTGTACCATAACGAATCATTTTTCCAACTAAATGTATCAGATGTACTTGTATCTTGTTGTAACTTTTGAATGAATTCCCACACTTCTTCGTCATTCTTCCATTCATCCCTTACTTTGTTTATATAATTTGGTTGGATAATCGAAATGGCGCAAAGCAATGCTTCCACATCCTCATCCTTTCTTGAGAGTGTGTCTGCAACAACATTTTTCTTCCTTTTTTTGTAGATGATTCTAAATTCATAACCCAACATATTTGTGACCCATTTTTGCTTCTCTTCTGAAGATAATATTTGTTATAAAAAGTATTTAAGACTATTATGACCTGTTTTTACCTTGTAGTGTCTTCCCATTATACTTCTTCGTCATTCTTCCATTCATCCCTTGCTTCGTTTATCCAATCTGGTTGGATAATAGAAATGGTGCAAAGCAATGCTTCCACATCCTCATCCTTTCTTGAGAGTGCATCTGCAAGAACATTTTGCTTCCCTTTTTTTAGATGATTTCAAATTCATAATCCAACATATTTGTGACCCATTTTTCTTCTCTTCTGAAGATAATCTTTGTTATAAAAAGTATTTAAGACTACCATCTTGTCTTTACCTTGAAGTGTCTTCCCATTAGGTAGGGTCATCATTTCTTAAGTTCATGTAGTATTTCCAACATTTCCTTCTCATAAATAGCTTTGCCTAAATACCTTCCTTTGATTGGACGACCTTTGAAAGAAATGGGTCTTTCTTCTTGCATTAAAAGAGCACCAAGTCAATTTCCCGAGGCATCACATTCCACAATAAAGGGTTTTGTTAAGTACGGCATAGTTAAGATTAGTGCTTGACACATTTCCTCTTTAAAATGTTCAACAGCCTTCGTTGCTTCTGGAGTCCATGAAAATGCATCTTTCTTTAATAATGTTGTTAGAGGTGTTTCTATTCTCCCATAATTCTTAACAATATTGCGATAATACCTTGTCAACCCGAGAAATCCTTGCAGATGCTTTATAGATATAGGGATTTTCCATTCCTTAATGGCTTTAATTTTGCTAGGGTCTACCTTAACACCTTCATGAGATATAATATGACCCAGATATTCCTCCTCTTGTACTCACATTTGGAGCTTTTTGCATATAATTGTTTCTCCTCCAATAGTTTGAGCACCCTATCAACATGTTGAACACTGTAGATTAGTATATCATCAAAAAAATACTAACGCAAATTTTCTAAGGAAGGGTTTGAAAATGGAACTCATCAAAACTTGAAATGTAGAAAGTGAAGTGGTAAGGCCCAAAGGCATGGCCAAAAATTCATAAAGACCCTCGTAAGTTATAAATGTTGTTTTCAGAATGTCTTTAGTCTTCATTGTGATTTGATCTAGAATGAAGATCCAAATTCGTGAAGTGAATTGATCCATGCAATTCATACAATAATTCATGATGACAGGAATGGGAAATTTATCTTTAGTAGTGATCTTGTTGAGCTCCCTAGCAATAGTGTGAATGGAGTGGGACCTCCATCAAAGAATACACCCTAAATAAATAAAATAGCTCATTCACCCATGATGATAGAGGTAGATCTAACAAAAACATATTATGAACACTAACCTTTCCTTGAAGAAAATACAAATGTTGTTAGGGAAATACACAGAAATATGTCTAAAAACTAGGAAGAGTAAATAATCAGATGAGTAAATGATAAGATAAGTCCCATCAAAGGATCCATCCAAAACACAACTAACCAAGCTATTAAAAGTTACTAATTTTATTTAATCAAGCCTATGTCAACACCTAATCAATACCATAATCATGCCACCAAATAGGCAACATGCAACTTCTATCCTTGCAATGGAACCTAACTTGTATCTTGAGATAGCATACAAGATAGCAGGGAGCACCAAACTGTCTTTACTGTGATAACACAGAGTTTACTCCCTAATATAGCACCCAAATTTGTCCACTATGATAGCACCTAAACCTCATCACTGTGATTGCACCGAATCCTGATCACTGTGCAAACACGGAGACTTCTACACTATGTTTACACTAGCACCAAAATTATTTTTCTTCGGTAGCTCCTAAATTTCTTCATTGAAATAGCATCGAACCATTCACATCACTATCGTTGTTGTCTTTATTTTCCATTGTAATCCGCATTTGAATGCATCTCAAAAAGTATGCTGAAAATATCACAGTGATTTATTGTAACTTGTGGACTATAATATTACCTAACTCTTTGAAATGAGGAGACATGAGTTCAATGAAGAGAAGTGTCTATAGGCAGACATGCCTTCGTTGAGGGAGGTTGACTCTATAAAATAACCTAATTCAATTTCCCTAATTAATAGATACTATAGATACAACTTCAAAATTAAATAATAGAGAGAATAATTATGGCTCAATCCGTAATCAATCCATAAAATACAATTAAGGCTCCTCATTTCTAGTTATTGAGAGAGTATTCATCACTCCTTCATAAAATACAATAACCAATTATCATTATTTTTAGTGAACAAGTGGTGATGATGCTCTCAATTTTTTTTTCCCAGTGCATTGTATTATGAGTGTGCTTACAAATGAAAAATAATGTTACACTAGTGTAACATAACACCATAATCCCATAGCTCTAGGTTTGAGTGGATACATAATGGAAAATAATTTAAAGCATCCTAGTAAAATTAGATTAAATGGAATATAATGAACCATACAGTAATGTTGATTTTAAATATTTAGTAATTAAGTTGTCTAACTATGGAATTGTCTCACCTGAAAAAACTATATTTACTAAACATAACATAAATGCATATAATCTAATAATAAAAAAAGTCACTATTACACATGTCTTATTATTAGATCGTTAATTTTACAACTACATTACTATATATAGGTCATAATAAATCACAATAGACTATTGACATGTACATAGGAAACCTATGTAATTATATTGTTTAAAACACTGATGTAAAAATTCATAATTTTAAAAATCCCAAATGCAAGGTATTAAGTAACACTTGACCCATAGTACATAGCAAAAATACAACTCAACAAACAAGTTGTTGGGTTGTGTTATATTCTTTCCACGTAGTTAATAGGGGGTTTCAGGGTCGAAAATTTTGATTTCGGACCCTATGTTAGGTTGGGCGGACCCACCTATGGTTTTGTGCATGATTTTTGCACATGTTTTTTTTTGGACGTGATGGTTTTTTGGTCCATGGTATTGGACGTGATGGTTTTCGGTACATGGTATTGGATGCGATGGTTTTCAGTCCATAGTTTGGATGTGTATAAATATGTATTGTAACATTGAAAGGAATATAATGAAAAATCAAGTTGGTAGTCTCGGTTTTGAGATCCAGTGGGAAAATGTCTATGTATATGTGTTTTATGTGTTATGCTCTTGCATTGTTTATTTTTCTGTGTTTTAGAATTCATATGCAGGTAATTTCTGCACGGGGTTAGAACCTACATTTGGTATCAGAGCCAAGTTTTTGGCTTCAAGGGGACGCCTTTGTCGTTGAGGGGTTTCGCTCGGGCCTGTGGTAGACCCTGTTCAGTGGGAGATCTGCAAGATCGATTCTGGTGGTGAAAGAAGATGGCGAGTAGTGGAAAGATAGAGATCGAGAAATTTAATAGTCAGAGTTTTGAGTTGTGGAAACTCAAGATGGAGGATCTGTTGGTGGATAAAGATTAGTGGTTCGCGGTAGATCTAGGTACTAAACCAACGGGAGTGACCGATGAAGAATGGAAGAAGTTGGATCAGAAGGAAAAGAGCACAATAAGATTGTGTGTTTCAGATTCAATATTGCTGAATGTTCAAGGGAAGCTACGACAAAGGCTTTCTGGGACAATTTAGGGAATTTTACCAATCTAAGTCTCTGGTGAATAAATTGTTCTTGTGGAAAAAGCTATATAACCTGAGGATGAAATATGGGGACTCGGTGACAGAGCATCTGAATGCGTTTAATACTATGGTAAGTCACTTAGCATCTGTTGATATTAAAATTTCAGATGAAGATAAGTGCATCAGTTTGTTGTGTTCTCTACCAGATTCGTGGGATAGTCTGGTTATTGCAATAGGTAGCAATGAAGCTGCCTTGCATTTTGATGAAATAGTCTCATCCTTGTTGACAGAGGAGATGAGACGGAAAAATATGGAGAGCCAAAATGGTGATGCCTTGTCTGTATGAGGGCGGACCCAGAACAGAAACAAAAATAAGTCATCGAGTGGGAGATCTAAATCTAAAGGGAGATCTAAGTCTCCAGGAAAACTTGTAAAGGTGGTGTGCTGGAAATGTGGAAAAGAAGGGCACTACAAAAGGGACTATAAATCTAAAGCTCATGACAAAGGAAAGGGATTTGATGAGGCTCCTTTTGTAGAGGCGAAAACCACCTCAGATGAAGGTGGGGATGTGTACTTGGCTTCTTCAAGTACACATGTAGATCATGAGGCATGGTTGATTGACTCAGGTGCATCCTTTCACTTAACTCCCCATAGAGAGTGGTTTTGCGAGTATGAGAAATATGATGGTGGTGATGTCTTCTTAGGGGATGATAGGAAGGCTAGAATCATTGGTCACAGAAAAATAAAGCTGAAGTTGCAAGGTGGAAGGGTTAGAACACTTCTGGGTGTTCTGCATATTCTTGCAATGGCCAAAAATTTGATTTTTATAAGCAAGCTGGATGATGCAGGTGTAAAAACAATGTTCAAGAAAGATACCTGCAAGATGGTTCAGGGAGCATTGGTATTGATGTGAGGAGTTCAGATTGGAACTCTGTACAAGATGCAATGTAGCACTGTTATTGATGGGTGCAACAATTATGTGGTTCCTGAAAGTGGAGCAGAAAATCTAGCGGTCTCTGGAGAAAATACCATGCTATGGCATCAAAGGCTTGGACATATTGGAGAGAAGGGCCTTTGAAGACTTCACGGTAAAGGTATGGTAGAAGGTATGACTAATAGCTATCTGGATTTTGATTTCTGTGAAAATTGTGTATATGGGAAGTAGAATCGGGTGAGTTTCCCCTTTGGTGGTAAGAGGGTGAAACATATATTAGAGCTTGTGCATAGTGATGTGTTTGGACCTGTGAAGGTTCCATCATTGGTAAGTTTGTGTACTATGTATCATTTATAGATGACTTCTCAAGGAATACATGGATATATTTCCTCAAGAAGAAATCTGAAGTATTTGACAAGTTTAAAGAATTTAAGGCTCTGGTGGAAAGCTAGACAGAGAAGAAGATAAAGGTGTTGAGGACAGATAACGGTGGAGAGTTTTGCAGCAAGGAATTTGAAGAATTCTATAAAAAGTGTGGTATACCACAATAGAAGACTACTCCATACACACTTGAGAAAAATGGAGTTACAGAAAGAATGAACAAGACGTTGATGGAAAGGGAAAGAAGCATGCTCAGTGGTGCTGAGTTACAACAAGAATTTTGGGCAAAGGCGGTGGAGACATCATGTTACCTGGTCAATAGATCACCTTCACCAATGTTGGAGGATAAGACTCCACAAGAGGTATGGAATGGTAAGAAACCCTCTCTTTCACGTCTGAGGGTATTTGGATGTGATGCATATGTACATGTTCCAAAGGAGAAAAGAACAAATTTAGATAGTAAATCTGAAAAGTGCATCTTTATTGGGTATAAGGATGGTTTAAAGGGTTATAAGCTTTGGAACCCAATAATAAGGAAAGTTGTGTACATTCGAGATGTGGTGTTTAGAGAGGTGAAAGATATTATTAAACATGAATTCCAACCAGAGGAACCTGAGAAGATAAAGTTTGTGCTTAAGGAGGAATAATCAAACACTACAACAGAAGAGGAATCAGAATATGAAGAACCACAAACTCTGGGTATGAGAAGATTAGTTCAAGAAAGAAGGAAGCCAGAAAGGTATAGTCCATCTTCTTTCTGTTCAAATTTTGCTTTATCTATTACTGATGATGATCCCAAAAATGTGAAGGAAGCAATAGATTAAGAGGATGGAAAACTCTGGAAAGAGGCCATGGTTGATGAAATGGCATCTTTGCACAAAAATGAGGCTTGGGATCTGGTGGAGTTGTCGGTTGGAAGGAAACCCATTGGAAGTAAATGGGTGTTCAAGAAGAAGACAAATGAAGAAGGAAAGGTGGAGAAATACAAAGCTCGGTTGGTGGCAAAAGGTTATTCTCAGGTGTCGGGAATTGATTTTGGTGATATTTTTTCTCCTGTTGCCAAGGTAGCTTCTATTAGATTACTTTTATCTGTTGCTGCTCCTTTTAATTTTGAGGTGGAAAAGATGGATGTGAATACAACATTTCTTCACGGGGATCTGGAAGAGGAGATCTACATGAAGCAACCTGAAGGCTTTATGGTGAAGGGTAAGAAAGAACTGGTATGAAAGTTAAAGAAGTCTTTGTATGGGCTAAAACAGTCACCAAGGATGTGGTATCATAAATTTGATACATTTATAGAAGGACTTGTCTTCACTAAAAGCAAAGCATATCATTGGGTGTATTTTGAATTAACTGGTGACTGTGTTATTTATTTGGTCTTGTATTTGAATCACATGTTGCTAGTTGGAAATGACACAGAAATTATCCAGGATTTGAAGACCCAATTGTCCTTCAAATTTGACATCAAAGATATTGGTGCTGCAAACTATATTTTTGGCATGGAAATTAAAATAGATCAGGAAAAGAGGAAGCTCTGGTTAAACTAGAGGAAGTTTGTTGAGACAATATTGTAGAGGTTTAATATGCATGATAGTAAACCGGTGAAGGTTCCTATTCCTGTAGGTGTAAATTTATCTGCTGAAAAATGTCCCAAGACACAAGAAGAGGAAGAGGACATGTCCCGTGTTCCATATGCAAGTACAGTTGGTAGCCTGATGTATGTGAGGGTCTATACTAGACCAAACATTGCATATGTAGTGGGAGTATTGAGCAGGTTTATTTCAAAACCAGGGAAGGAGCATTGGAGAGCAGTGAAGCGAGTTTTCAGGTATTTGCATGGCACTAGTGATTATGGTTTGTGCTACCAAGGAAGACTAAGATTGGATAGAGTTTTGGATATTCATGGATTTGTTGATGCAGACTAGGCTGGAGATCTTGATCAGAGAAGATCTTCAAGTTGGTATGTGTTTAAACTATTTGGAGTTGCAGTCAGTTGGATGAGTAACAAACAATCTGTAGTGGCACTGTCAACTACAGAGGCAGAATACATGGCAGCCACTCATGTAAGCATGGAAGCAGTTTGGTTGCAGAGATTGTATTCAAGTATGGGTTTAGTATAGGGAGCTATAAGGATAGAAAGCCAAAGTCCAATTTTCTTGGCAAAGTACCCTGCTTACCATTCAAAGACAAAGCACATTGATGTTCAGTATCACTTTGTGAGGGATATTATAGAAGACAAAAAGGTTTTGCTGGTAAAGGCGGAAACTTTGAAGAACACTGCAAATGCATTGACAAAATTTGTGAGCTATGAGAAGTTCTCTTGGTGTTGAGAAACAATGGGCATTACAGGGCTGGATAAGTGACTAAGCTCTCTTGTGGCCCCCTGTGGAAAGAAAACAACAAGTGGGAGAATGTTCGGTTGTGTTATATTCTTTCCACGACTATGTTGGGTTGTGTTATATTCTTTCCAGACTAGCCCACATAGTTAACTGGGGGGTTAGAAGGGGGGCAAAGCCCCCCCTTTGTTGCGCCAATTGCATAGTAGGGGGGGTCACAGGGGGTTTGAAGGGTGTAGGAAACCCCGCTCTATGGGGTCCACGACAACGCCCTGGAAAATTTTGGTTTTGGACCCTATGTTAGGTTGGGAGGACCTACCTATGGTTTTGTGCATGATTTTCACACATGGTTTTGGATGCGATGGTTTTCGGTCCATGGTATTGGATGATTCGGCATGTATAAATATGTATTGTAACATTGAAAGGAATATAATGAAAAATCAATCTGGTAGTCCCGATTTTGGGATCTAGCGGGAAATCTTTGTGTATATGTGTTTATCTGTTATGCTCTCACATTGTTTATTTTCTATGTTCTAGAATTCATATGCAGGTAATTTTTGTTGAGGGTTTTTGCTCGGGCCTGTGGTAAACCCTGTTTAGTGGGAGATCTGTGGGATCGATTCTGGTGGTGAAACAAGATGGAAAGCAATGGAAAGATAGAGATCGATAAATTTAATGGTCAGAGTTTTGAGTTATGGAAACTCAAGATGGAGGATCTGTTGGTGGATAAAGATAAGTGGATCGCGGTAGATCTAGGTACTAAACCAACGGGAGTGTCCGATGAAGAATGGAAGAAGTTGGATCGAAAGGCAAAGAGCACATTGATACGATTGTATGTCTTAGATTCTGTAGTGCCGAATGTATCAGGGGAAGCTATGACGAAGGCTTTGTGGGACAAGTTCAGGACTTTATACCAATCTAAGTCTCTGGTGAATAAATTGTTCCTACGGAAAAAGTTGTATAACCTGAGAATGAAAGATGGAGACTCAGTGACAGAGCATATGAACGCATTTAATACTGTGGTAAGTTAGTTATCGTCTATTGATACTAAAATTTCAGATGAAGATAAGTGGATTAGTTTGCTGTGTTCTCTACCAGATTCGTGGGATAGTCTAGTTATTGCAATAGGTAGCAATGCAATTGCCTTGCAGTTTGATGAAATAGTCTCATCCTTGTTGACGCAGGAAACGAGACGGAAAAATTTGGAGAGCCAGAATGGTGATGCCTTGTTTGTATGAGGATGGTCCCAGAATAGAAACAAAAATAAGTCATCGAGTGGGAGGTCTAAATCTAGAGGGAGATCTAAATCTCCAGGAAAACCTGTAAAGGTGGTGTGCTAGAAATACAGAAAGGAAGGGCACTACAAAAGGGACTGTAAATCTAAAGCTCTTGATAAAGGAAAGGGATCTGATGATGCTCCTTATGCAGAGGCAAAAACCACCTCAGATGTGGGTGGGGATGTGTACTTGGCTTCTTCAAGTACACATGTAGATCACAAGGCATGGTTGATTGACTCAGGTGCATCCTTTCACTTCACTCCCTATAGAGAGTGGTTATGCAAGTATGAGAAATATGATGGCGGTGATATTTTCTTGGGGGATGACAGGAAGGCTAGAATTGTTGGTTCTGGGAAAGTAAAGTTGAAGTTGCAAGGTGGAAGGGTTAGAACACTTCAGGGTGTTCTGCATATTCTTGCATTAGCCAAAAATTTGATTTCTGTAAGCAAGCTGGATTATGTAGGTATAAAAACAATGTTCGAGAAGGATACTCGCAAGATGGTTCGGGAAGCACTAGTATTGATGCGGGGAGTTTGGATTGGAACTCTGTACAAGTTGTAAGGTAGCACTGTTGTTGATGGGTGTGATAGCTCCGTGGTTCCTAAAAGTGGAGCAAAAAATCTAGTGGTCTCTGGAGAGAAAACCATGCAGTGGCATCAAAGGCTTGGACATATTGGAGAGAAGGGCCTTCAAATACTTCATGGTAAAGGTATGGTAGAA
>APFE031658464.1:406296-429954 GCA_000404065.3 Pinus taeda | reverse complement strand
ATATCCCACAGTTTTCATTTTTAACTTGTCGACGTTTCGAGTCTAGACAAATTATGGAATATCTGAATTCACTCTCTCAAAAACCACACCAGAGAAATCTGCAAACCATATATGTCTTTCTATACATAATTATAATACTTTTATAAATAAAACAACTACATTAGGTAATGTGGTTGATATGTGATTGATATAAGTGGAAGACATTATTTATTTATATGCCAATAAACTTTATAATTAAAGCCTATCAACATAATTTTGTATATTTATTAATATTATTATTTATAATTAAAACCTAATTACTTAAAATAATCAATAATTTCATATTAATATTTAAAATCAATCAATTTAATCATATTAATATTTTAAAATTTGATGTTTAGTATATAATAAAATACTATTGGTGTTTGTAATTAGTACTTTAATAATATTATTTTTTTATTTATTTTAAATAAATAAAACTATTTAATATTATTTTCTCTAATATTATTATGTGTGCATTACTCTACCTTATTAATATATATAATTTAATATTTAATTGAGGGTTATTATTATAATAATATATAATTAATGATATTGATAAGAATGATCATATTTATTATAACTTTCATTATATTATAAAACTTTATGGAGTCATTAATGGGCAAACAAAATATGTGCTCGACCTCAAAATCTATCACTTGCTCCTATCTATTCTCCTAGAGGATAAGGTTAAGGTTAGGCATTAAATCTATGCTATATTTAGGTTTATGTTCATCCATCTTCCTAAGTTTTTGGATACTCTATGTACTTTACAATGGAGCTCCTAGTTAACCTAAAAACAAATTTAAGTATCTTCACATTATCAAAAAATAAATAAATAAATTTTACCATATTGTCCAAACCATTAAGATAATATTGATTTCAAAATATATGGAGATCTCACATTTTCATTAAGCCTTCGTACAACATTATAAAGACATAATCCATACCAAATACCAATGGCACTTATAAATCTATAAATTAAATAGAGAAGCACACTCAAGAAACATAAAAAAGATTGACATCTTTTTCATATTGTCCATTGAATCATGTATTATACTAAGAATATTCTCTTGAATTGCAATCTCAACCATCTATTTTATTGAAAATATAAATTCTTAAGAGGCCAATTCCAATATAGACCATACGTTCTCCTTAATTATTAACATTATTTTGTATTATTCTATGTGGTTTATCTATTTTATTGGGTAAGATTATACACCCAAAAACACACATATGCTTATTCTCTTTGTGTAGATATAAGAGGATTATTTTTCTTAACTTTTAAGAATAATTTCATACAAAACTTTAATATCATGATTACCATCCAATCCAATCATAGAGTGGTCTACAATCTATAAAAACCAATTACTAGTAATATGGGTCTCTTTATAGTATAATATGAAAGAGTATAATATGAAAGAGGTGTAGTTTATAACATTATTTTCCATTAATTTGGTTGTTATTTTCAATAACATATATTTTTATAGTTCAGTAAGAGTAATTTTTATAGTTCACGTTCTAACTTTTCTTAATATCTCTTGTAATTTATGAGATAGTTCTTTACAATGTTATATAATTTTGTACAGAAGCAATAATTGTATGTTTTAATTACCAAATTCCTCCCTTAAATAATAATAATATTCTCATTAAAAAATATATTTACAAACTTTTTAGCAAAATCAATTAAAAATATTATAAAATTATAATGGGTTGATAATAAAGATAGTATTTACTTTGAAAAAACTAAACAATTTAAACGCGGCACTCAAGAGGCCAATTAAGCATTATGATTGAGACCTTTATTCACTAGCCAAATAATTAGAGAGGTCAATTGATATGTATCTTCACCGGTCTCTGTTATGTTTACCAATAGCCTTAATCGAAATACAAAACTAAGCAAAAAAAACCTAGTTCTCTGTAGAATTTTCTTTTACCTTGAAACATAATCAAACCATTGAGCCTTTACTCATATGATGATTGATTGTGGGTTTTTGGCGTTTGTATTACAGGTAGTATATGTAATGTGTTAAAGGTGGCTTCTAAAACCATTCTTCTCTCATAGATCTTGTTGCCATCACCTTACAATGTGTAGAGTTTGTTACTCAAGGTAAGCATCATCAATAAACTTCGCTTCACATCATCGTATTGTTGACTGAGGCAAGGACTACGTTTCACATCATCATATTGTTCATTGAGGCAAGGGCTAGTTGTTTTGTAATTGTTTCCCTTATTAGTCCCTGCCTGGGACTATTAGAGTTCGATACGCAGTCAACTGGCTATTAGTTGATGCGTTGACCGCAAATATGTACCGGTTATTTACTAGTTAACCAAAGTTTCCGCTGCCCAGTTTCCTCGCAAAAATTTTTTAGCCAAAGTTTTTGTTTGGAGGTCTTATTGCCGGCCTCACGTCGCCCGATGTGCGCTGAACTTGCGCTCAACTCAACTTATCCTAAGTTCTCCCTGCGCTCAACTTGCGCTCAACTCAATTTCGCGCAACTTAATTTAGCCTAAGTTTTTTATCCTAAGTTTTCTTTGCTGCCTGTTCTCCCTTCCCTGCATGTAATGAATTTAGCCTAAGTTTTTTATCCTAAGTTAAACGCAGCACCATCGTTCACTGACACGCAGCACCATCATTCACTGACACGATTCACGCGTACCTGGTTAACTTTCTGGTTTATGTGTTCTACATGTCATTCACTGAGCAGTTTCCTTATTATTGCCTTCCCGCGTCTAAACACATCTCGATTTAATTATATTTTTGTAATCGATGGGCTTCAAAGTCTTCTTTCTCGATGATAGCTTGTCTGTTTCGATCTCTTGTTGGCTCACGCACTCTGGCCTCTCGATTCTGATAACGGGTATTACTTCTTCATGGTCTCTGGATTCTGATAACGGTTATTACTTCTTCCAAGGATCGAATCCTGTGGCTACCATAAGAGTGGGCTCCTTTGCCCTTACTGACCTGTGTGGCCTCTTCAAATCTAGAGAGGTATATCATAACCGTTTTTATATGATTAGTGTTTTGATAGGGGAATACAGTAAATAAATCCACAGACATAACAATTATGAGATAAATATGGCTTATTTGACATTATTTATATTAAATTTTTTGACAGATCCTGAAACTGGTGCTATTTTCCGGATAACGTGTTTCTATTCCCTGCCCTGCATGCAATGCGCTGCATGCCAGATGTTTGAAGTCTATGCAGAGGCGTCCACGTTCCCTGGTTTGCTTTTCTATCAAGTTTTTGTATACAAATTTTTGGTATACCTTTTTCCTGTAATTCTTTTTTTGTGCATGCCAGTTTGAGGATTCTCAGGTTATATCAGCATATGGTGTGTTGAGAATCGATCCTGAGGCCAGTTGCAGAAAAGTCCTTCTTCTCTGTAGTTAATAGCTGGCCTTTCTCTGTGTCATGATTTGCAGGGCAGCAATGGGTCCAAAGAACAGTGCCAACGCTTACGAGGAAGTTCGCAAGCAACGCCTGGAAGAGAACAAGAAGCGGATGGAGGTCAGTAACCATAAGGCATTTGGGATTTTTCTGTTGTTTTGTTTAGAGTGTTATGAACGAATTGGTGAATGCAGGAGCTGAACCTTGTAGCGCTCTCCAACGGTTTTTCCGAGGCGCGTAATTCAGCACACAAGACAACCCCTCAGGTTTGTTTTGAAGTTCAGTGGATGTTATGCTCTTCTTGGGTTTTTTTTGGTTATTTGAAGCATTTTGTTGTGATGTGCGTTTGTTACAGAGGAATGCTAAGCCGCGAATGCCAAAGGTGGAGAGAGGTCCTGTCTCAGTGCGGAAATTTCTCTTGAAACCTTACAGTTATGGCAAAATTTTGGGCCAAAGAAGGAAAATGTAATTCAAAAGGCAGCTACCAAAATCAGGATCTTCATGGATGAGAATTGGCAAAGAGTGTGGGTTGTTTTCCTCTGGACCACGGCAATGATCGCAATTTTCACATGGAAATTCTTTCAATACAAAGACAAGGCAGCTTTTCATGTTATGGGCTACTGTCTATTGATTGCTAAAGGTTCTGCCGAGACTCTGAAACTCAACATGGCGCTCATATTGCTTCCAGTGTGTCGGAACACAATTACTTGGCTCCGGTCGACTAAGCTTGGATTGTTCGTTCCCTTCGATGATAATATAAATTTCCATAAGGTTTGTAATTTGGGAATATTCTAAAATTTTATAAACAGGGTTTGATTTCACAATTATTCCTCAAATTCCGAAAAAATCGCAATCAAAATAAAGATACCCTAGCTAAGCACTAATAATATGACGATGAAATGTTAAGCTTTTAAGGGATTCGGGAGTCATATATTTTTCTTTAACACAAAGATCTTCGAATCCGAATTGCAGAGGGCCTGCTTTCTCTGTGTGCTATTAATTCAATTTTTCATGGTTAACTTTTACAGACTATTTCAGCGGCCATTGTGATAGGAGTGATACTACATGCCGGCAACCATTTAGCTTGCGATTTCCCTCGTGTAACCCACGCTTCTGAATCAGAATTCGCAAGTATAGCGCAGTACTTTAATTACAAAAAGCCGACATATGCAGATATGGTCAAAGGACCAGAAGGTATAACTGGGATCTGCATGGTTGTTCTGATGGCAACTGCATTCACACTTGCAACTCGATGGTTCTTAATTATAGCCTCGAATTTGCACCCCCGGGCAGGGACTACCGCTACGGCAGTAGCTCCCTTGTTTAAATCATGCACCAAAGTTTTGTAACAGTGAAAGATGAATGTCAAGTGACAATACAATGCGAGAATATTTAACGAGAATAATGTATAGAGTAAGTGATTCTCACATTAACCCATAAAAATATCAATTAAACCATAGCATATCTCTAACCTAATGTCTTTTCACATTAGTATGTTTCATATCAAAATGATGAAATCACTATTAAAAATCCTGGTTAGTGAACATGTTATTGCTTTTGATGGTTGGATACATCAAACCTTATTTGGTTATTGTAGGAAGATTCATCCCATAATCTGCTATTAGGGTCTAGGTAGAGAGGCTTTTGAGTTGTATAGTGAGATAAATATTATTACTAGAAGCCCATCAAAGGGAATTTTTTTAGGTAAAGAAAAAGTGTAGAGTTATTTATGAGTTGATCTTAAATAAAGTTGCAATATTTTGTTGTGTTATTAGGATGGTATGAAAACTTTGTGGTAGATGAACATGCTTAGTTTATTTTTTAATTATGGATCATATTTTCAAGTCCCTTGATACAATATATAGATTTTTTTGACTGCATCTTGGCTCCTATTGGGAAATTGAGTTTCCATAAGCTTTAATGTATTCTTAACTCTCACTCTCAAAAGAGTGTATACATTAGGGTTAACTTGGTAAAATAATCAAATTAAGAGAGGCACTAAGATCATTTAGCTACCTATTAGGTATATATTACTTATGTATGCATGTTTTTGTTATCAAAGCTTGGACTATAGGATTAGGGGTTTCCCTCTAATGTCCAAGGTAATTACTAACGTGAACCCTTACACTTCTAATGACTCACTCTATCTTGAATCCTAGAGGCTGGATTTGAGTGGTAAAGAAAGGAAATAAGGTTATTATGGTAATTAAGGCTTTGACTAAGAGCACAACCAATTCTAGGCTAGTCCCTCCCAAGCTAGATGGCACATGATAAGGAACTTACCGGCTCCTCTTAGGTTACTTCCACCAATGGAGAGGCATAGCCATTGAGATCAACATCTTCTATTGAGTTTGTAAGTGTAGGATACTATTGAAACCAATGATCATTATAGAAGAGCTAAGAAAAATATTCTTAATTAGTGGGTGGGAAATATGCTAAGAAAATAGAATTTGTAAATTTGTTTTTCATGGGTTTAAGTGATAGGAATGGTGAGGAGATGAATATATTTTTCCATTCTAATGAATTAAGTTACATAATGGAACATAATGGACTTTATAAACCTAGTAAAAAAGGACATGGTTTGTATATTTTTCACTTTGGTTTCAAAATTGAACATCCTACATCTACAAGAAGTTAAGTTGACTAGTTTTATGTTGAATGTGGTTGTTAACTACATTTGACCTAATGCTTCAATGTTCCATAACAAGGACTAGGATGAGAAAGGGGGATCGGTCATTCTTACCTTTTTAGGTTGGAAAAATACATTATTTATTAGGGAATTGACCTATCTAGTCTCGTTATGTAAGTTCACATTAATATTAAGGGTAAAGTATAATTGGGTCTTAGTAATGTATATGCAAAAAAATGATGTAAAAAGAAGAGTTGTGATTTGTGGCTAGCTAAAAAATTCAATAAATAGACTGTCCTTTTATGAATGTTTTAATAATGTGGAATTCCAAAATGACAAAACCAAATTTAACTATGTTTGTAAAACCTTGGATTTATAACCTTAACAAGTATCAAAGAACTTATTTTTTTACATTATGGTTAACTTTATCTAACCTTAGAGTTAGCTATGAGAAAATCATTGAATGTCTTGATGGAGCTATGTCATGGAAAAAGAACATGCTCTTTTATTACTATGTTGGAGGTAGATTAATGTAAGTCTTAGAGGAAGGCACTATCTTTGACCTCTAGCCCATAAATTTCTATATATCTTGGAAAAATACTAAAATGTTAAGGAATTATTTGCAGTCCCTATTTGATGTTTTGGCCTTTAGAATTCAACTTGCATCTAGATGTGTTATTGATATGGAACCTCCTACTTAAGACTGAGGGAGAGGATAGTTGGGCTACATAGGTCAAATAGAAACTTTGTTGTCACCTTTTGGTCCACAAAAAAAGTGATATAGCACTAGTGTTATAAAGAAGTCAAAAAAGGATTTTATGAGGTCCAGTTTCAACTTTAACTTGGTAGAAAATGGAAAGGAAGCTAAAATTACATTTTATGAGGTCTAGTTTCAGCTTTAACTTGTTAAAAAATGTAAAGGGTCTTCATTATGATATTTCTATTTATATTATTGTATATTTTATGTAAAAAGAAAAAAAAATATGTTATTATTATTATTTTATTAGACAAGCATGTTCTTCATGCTTATAGGTTTTCTTGGATTAAAGAGTTAAAGTCTTATTTGGACCTATTGTAAAGAAAAAAGAAACAAAATTAAATATGTATTTTAGGTCAAAATTATTTCTAGAAGGTAAGTAGGCTTTGCATGTCATGTAGGCTCCCCCAAAAGAGATGACTATTCACACTACTATGGACAAGTATAAATAGAAGAAAGTTGGGAGCTCATTTTGGACACATAATTTGGAGCATCTGATCTGAAATTTCCTAGAGAAAAGACGACCCCCTAAATCTGAGCAGAAGGATGGTTTAACATGGCTTCTAGAGGGTGAAAGGTTCTTAGATGTCTCATTTGATCTAATTCTATAAAAAGAGAATTTTCTTGGTTATCAGCTTGGAGCCATTTTGCCTTAACTTTGAACCTATATCTTGTGTTCACTATTTTTTTGTAATCTTAATGTCTTTATAGTTGATAATTACTTAATGGAACAAGAAAAAATAACAAGATAATGCCAAAAAATTCACAATTAAATATCAAAGAAAACATAATTAAATTTAACTCAAATCCCATTTCTCCACAGAATTAAATCTAAGTCAAATCCCATTTCTCCACCCTGGTATCTGAGCTATATTGAAGGTCACTCTATTGGCATTTTTATTGTATAGCTCACAGTACATTTTGTTTTATGGATAGTGGACCTTATGTAGCTCGCACCAACTCTATATCAGTTTCTGCGATCACAGCGGGTCACCATTAGCTACTGTTTTCGAGCCTCAGACTCTATTGCCCTGCTTCATCATTGCTGCCGTACGCTATTTTCTTCGATGATAGTGGCTAGTGGATAATTCGACTAAATGGACTGACAATTATTTGAGTGGCTCGATTACCCTATCGTGACCCACAGTGGTTCACGTATAAACACAGTGGCACTACATCACACATGTATGTGATTAAATGATATCACACTATATCTATGGCATGTACAATTTACAGTGACGCACAATTCACACTTGTAGATGGCAGTGGTTCGTTCTCCATCCTATGATTCGTATGGATCGCTATTGACTTAAATAAAGCGGCACGATAATGCTGTGAGAGGTTCGTATGTAACTCGCATTTATTAAAAAAAGGCAACTGGCAATCATCAGAATTGGCTCGTCTGACACATAATTAGCTCTTTGATTCTATAGCATCTCATTATACAATGTGACTCATATACAGTAGCTACGCCCCTCTGTTCATCACGACTGACATTACAGTGTGGGTCGATTGACGAGGACAGTGACTTACCGACCATGAAGTCGTGACATCGTTTCTCTCAGAACAAAATCTTGACAGTATGACTATGGTCGTGAGATTTTGATGACAATAATATGGCATTGCTACCATAGCTACCGTATATTGATGTTGTGTAGTAGCGGGCCTAAAGTTTGGACCCGAAGGAAGACTTGTGAATAATGTATCACGAGCTACAACCATGGTTAGTTGCAAACCCTAGATTTTGGATTAATCATTAATCTCAACCAAAAATTCAAAATTCACTGATCTTTCATAAATTTCAAATTATCATATACTCTTCAGAGATTTTTACTTAGACTAAGGTTTAAGTCCAAAACCCTAGAATTCCAATTTCACAATCTTACACAAATTTGGAATCATCATAGAGATTTTACTATGAGTAAGGTTTAAGTAAAATGTCAATAATCCTTAAGCATGGTTGATTTAGCAATAAAGGCATAAATATTTTGACACTGACTCAAAGGTGTATGACTCACAACAACACTCATGAGTAACATTGTTGATAGCTCTGACCATGAGAAGATGGACATCTCTTCCAAGGTAGGATCTTCATGTTTCTATGTTTGATAATTACTTGATGAAAGAAGAAAAACATAATAGAATAGTCCCAACTAATTCAAAAATAATTATTAAAAAAAGAGAAATTGAATTTAGCTTACAAAACTCCTATTTTTCCAACCTAACTTACTCCTAATAAATCTTTTCAATTATGAATTGTTTAATTAAAATATTCTTGAAAATTGATGAATTTTGTCAATCTAGAAATACCCAACTATGGTTTTTTTTTATATGGTCTTAATTCAAGGGATTGACACATGAAACCTTTCTTCATTTGCTTACTACCAAACCTAATACCATGGAATTAGTCTTTTAATTAGTATAATAAATCATGTATAATTTGAATGATGTAATTTATGCGACCGGTGTCGAGTCACATGGGTTGGGATAAATCGAACGCAACGAACAGCCACTGCCGATAAGATGTTTTCTTTTTGCGATAACAATATATAAAAAAGACCATAAAAAGAATAGGTGATAAAAAAAAATCGTCGATGGCACCATGACATGATCCAACTGCTACTAATAAAAATAAGAAATTGTGATATGGACACTCTTGCACGCAAATGATGTTTAAAAACATCTTGTCATCGACCAACAATGTATCATGGAACCAAGATTTGATATTCATGACCTTCATATAATTATTGATTCGGAAGACTATCAAGATTAATGATTATTTTAAGGTGTTTTTTTTGGCAGGTAATGTTTTAATATTTAATATCGTGTATAGACATCGGGTATCTATATATATGTTTTATTATTATTATTTATTTTTGTTTTGGGAATTATTTTTTTAAACCTGATTCATAATATAAGTATATAATGGATTATTTCATATGATGTATATTGGTAGTGGGTAGTTTTTTGTTGTTATAGTTTATGATATTATATTGAATGATTCATCATGATGTATTCATATACTTTATAATAAGAGCTATAGTTTACATTAGGTTAGGTTAATGAGTTACTTCATGTTATGGATTATGATGATGATATTGCATGTATATTGGTATTTTGGATGGACTAATCAATCACAACTTGAAATATTGATAATTGAAGTGGAAATTGCACTCAAAGGAAGGGCAGATATAACAAAGATATTGATTATTGGATCATAATTCCTAGGAAGTTTGGGAAATGGGAAAAGCCTTATGAAAACGACTTGTAACTTTAACATGGGTAAATGAGTAGAAGGGGAAAGTTTAATTCATATTTACCTAGTTTTAGTCACTTGTAATTTCATCCTCAAGCCAAAATTTTCACTTGCATGACAAAATCAGAGGCTAAGAGAGAAATCTTAGGGAAGATGTTATATTAAGATGAATTATAAAGGAAGAGTGTTTCACATTATTTAGAAAGCTAACCTATTCATGAGGAGATGCTCTATGGAACTTAATATCGTCAATGCACTTGCGTTATGATAATGGGAGTTGAAAAAAACTATGTCTATGCCAAGCATGTGGATTAAGGGATTCAAAATGTACAACAACAAGAAGAGATACTAAATCATAGTATGCCTAGGTCCTTGTACTTTTTTATTTTCCATCCAAATTTTAGGATATCACTAATGCTTGATTTTGATCACCAACTTAAGGTGCTAGTAAGATCCTTGTGCAAAATAATGTTTTTGTTACTATGGTTGCAATGAGAAGATTAGTTGGTAGTAAGATCCTAGCTTGAAGTTTAGTGTCACTATTGTTGTGGTTTCAGTCACCAACCTTTTGTAATAAGACCCCCCCACACCATAATCTTGCAAGATTTGGAGGAATTGTAAGTCAAGAGCCTCTCCGTCATGCATAGGATGAACTATTGTAAGATTGATCTATTTTGTTGTAAGTACCTTTGGGTTAGATCCATCAAAGTTTTTGTTAACTATGATTCAGTTACCTCATTGAGTTTGAACATTTATGAGGGTCATTGCTTTTTTTGGATGGACAATAGATCCTTGGTATTATTTCCCCTCCTAATTATTAAATATTGGTTTGTAGGATATGAAGAAGATTGGTTCATGAGATTTATGTTTATATTATGCCTTATGGGAGCTCGAGTACAATTGGCTCAGCCTTGAACTTCCACAAGCTTCAAGTCTATATAAAAGAATTTGATTGTGCATTGTTGGCTATTTGAATAAGATGATGTAGTGGTAAAATATCTTTGGGTCCATGGCATGCCCTTCATTTGATATACTTGGTAGGATTTTATATATAGTTTTGGTGATCTATATTTGGGCTACTTATGGTATATTGTCTTAGCCTATGATTCTTGTAATATGCTTCTTGGTAGTTACTAATATTTGACATTGTTAGTATTAAAAAAAATACTTAAAGTAATACCATGACGTCACTAGTTAATTTTATCATGTATTCGTGTCTCATATGATTTTCTAGAATGTTTTGTCATAAAATGAATGTTTGTGATATTTACTTTATAAGACCAAAAAACTCAATAGAAGTGTTCCTTAAAATATGGGTATTATTTTGACATGTTTCTCTTTTAAGTGGGATGGAAAATCAATCCCATTTTTTTCTATATAGAATATAATGCAATCTATTCAATATAGTTCTATCTTGTGTGACCACACCTCTAGGGACTTGTGGAGTTAACCATACCCATAATGAGAATTTACCTCATCCATAATGAGTCTTGTCTCTCGATATCCACTCTACTTTTGGTTTTGATTGTTCACACTAATTTGCTAAAAAATCACACCATATAGTAGAGCCTCTAGTTTGAATATGCAATAAACATTAGATCCAAACTTCTGAGCTTCATAATTTCTCACATCCTTTTTCACTAGAGAAATTGACCCTCTAAATCTAAGATTTTTTTATTGTTACTTAATCTTAATGTGTATCTATATTTTGACCAATAAAATGTCATATATGGTATTAGATTTTTTATCTTACGTATATCACTATATGATTGTTTCAATTTTAAAATTATAAAACTCACAAAACTCATTCTCATCTAAATATTATATTTTCCTATAGAAATAATTATTACAAATCAAATTATATATATATAATATATTATTTAAATAAAAATTCACATATATATATAAAATATAACTATTTAATTTAACTAGAAACTTAATAACTAAAAAAATTCTAAATAAATATTTTTATTTAATTAGGATAACCTATTATAATATTTTCAAAAACTTAATAAAATAATACACTAAGTTTAAAAGTCAAACCATTAATTTTAATGAGCTATATTGATGGATGTAGGTGGCGTGCATTTTTTAACATGGTTCATGGGCCTTTATAATGTAGGTTTCATGCAATTTTCAAAATGTTGCTTGATGGAGGTGATCTCTAATAAAGGTGATAAATACTTTTCAACACGGTTGATTGAAGATAGTGTACTAATTTTTTGGAAAAATAATGAAATTAATAATGAAAATTACAAATATTATTCAATTATTTTAGTAAGACTCATTAAAAGAAATAAGATATAATAGTTTCAAATTTTAATACAAAATTGTTAAACATAATCAATTGAAAAAAATAGTTTTAAAATTTTAATTTTTTAAATATTCCATCATTGTTTTAGTAAGACTCATTGAAAAAAGATAAGTATAATAGTTTTACATTGTAATACAAAATTGTTAACATCCAATCAATTAAAAAATAGTTTTAAATTTAATTCAAATGCGATAATATGAGTTGAGGATATATTTACTAGGGTATATGATTCTTAATATAAATGCAATTTGGAAGTTTTCACTATTTAAAATTATATTTTTTACAGTTATTTTTAATCCGGTTTTTTTAATAAATTAAAAAAAACTAGATAAAAATCAAAAACGGCACTTAATTTATTAATCCCTATAAATTTTAAAAATATTATCTCTATAATATAAAACTAAAATATTAGTGGCAAATAGTTAATTATTATTAAACAAAAAAAGTTTTTTAAAAATGATGATAATAATACAAATTACTTGAAACTCTAAAACATTCATTTTATACCAAGAAAATAATTAATCAATCTTAATGCATCTCTTGTTTAACTACAATGCAAATCTCTTTGCATAAGTGTGTTGCCACATTTTGCGCTTCATTATATGTATTATTGATAATATTTTAAGATTAAATAATCCATGTCTTACTCATAATATTTTAATATTAAATAATCTATATGTCTTTTGCGATGTTTTTTTCATAATTATAATTCATATCTCCATGGTCTCCACCACTATGTCATTAGTTGGATGCAGGAAGAAGTGTGGACTGTATTGTGAATTTGTGTCAGTGACATTGGTAATATGTATTTATACTTCACTAACAGAAAAAAGTTGTCTTCATGTGAGAGTGCGGAGAGTGAGTGTGGAGAAGTTGATTGTGTGGGATTCTATAGAAACGTATTAATAATATTTTAATGATATTCATTATAAGCTCAGCACAGTGGAAACTATGCACAAGGAAGCTCCACACAATGGTTTGTGCAGAATAAAGTTCTTATGAAACCTCATTCTCCCAAATGTACCCCATCCTCTGCAAAATGAAATAGATAATATTAATTTGAGATTTGTACAAAAATACTTGCACAAGAAAAAATGTTAGTGAACACGTGTGAGAGTTAGAGTGTTTTTTCTGTAGTGTATCAAAATCAAATTCTTTTGTGCTCAAGACTTCTCCAGTCAATTAACTAAAAAATTAGGTATATGTTTATGGTTGTGTAGAAAGTCCATTGTGTGAAGAAATCACAAAATTTACAAACAATGTTGGTCCCCGCCATTATGCTATTAGCTCGATCTAGGAAGAGGTGTGGATAATATTGCTAATTTGTGTGAGTAATGTTGGTAATATGTATTTTTACTTCACATACACAAAAAGTTTCCTTCGTGTGAGAGCGCACAGAGTGAGTGTAGAGGAGTTGATTGTGCCCAAGCGTAAAGAAATATATGGGTAATATTTGAATCATATTCATTGTAAGGTCTGCACAATGACAACTCTGTGCAAGGAAGCTCTGCATCATGATCCCTATTGAATAAAGTTCTTATGCACCCTTGTTCTCATGCACATACCCCATCCTCGACATGCTAAAATATCTGCACAAAGACACGTAATAATATTAATTCAAAATTTGTAGAAAAATCTCCAAATAATCATAAATATAAGTGAACACTTCTTAGAGATAAATTGATTTTTTCACACTATAGTAGAATCAAGTTCTTTTGTGCTCAAGACTTTGCCAAACAATTGATTAAAAAATTACGCATATATGCAGGTTTGTGTAGGAAGTCCATCATGCAAAGGAAAATTTCAAGGTTTCATTATAAAGAGGAAAATTTCAAGGTTTCATCCTACACATCTTCATATTTTATACAATGAAAAACCTTGTGCGCAATTCATACATGCTCATACTTAAAACAAATTTAATCGATTAAATGTTAGAATTTTCTTAGCACAAATTTCGTCCAACACTGGAATCTCTTTGCATAAGTGTACCGCAATGTTTCATGCTTATGCATATGTATTATTTCTAATCTTTTAGTACTAAATAATCCATATGTTTGTGTTGCGACACTTTTTTGTAGTTATAATCCATGTATCAATATTTTGAATATCGTTATGTCTACCTCTATTCGCAATATACGATAATATTGTTAACATTTTAAGAATAAATCATGTATATCTTTGTATTCCAAATATCGTTATTAAATTGAGTAAATGTTGTGCAGAGTGAAAACAAAAGTTTATTACAATGAAAGCGCTCTGTACAATGATCCCTACTGAATAAATTTCTTATGCACCCACGTTCTTCTACAGATACCATGTCGTCTACACAGTAAAAGCTCTGCACAATAAAACACAAGAATATTAATTAGAAAAATCTTTGCATAATAAAAAATGTTACTGAATACTTCTTAGGGACACAGTGATTTTTTTGTAGTACAAAAGAACCAAGTTCTTTTGTGCTCAATTTTTTTCCAATGAATTGATTAAAAAATTAGGCATATGTGCGCAGTTGTTCAGGAAGTCCATTTTGCAGAAGAAGCTTTCAAGGTTTTATTGTGCAGAGGAACCTTCCAAGGTTTCATGGTGCGATCTTAGTATTTCACACAATGACAAACCTTGTACGAAATTAATACATGCTCATACTTAGAATCAAATTTTTTAATCACAAAATCTACAAACAATATTGGTCCCCACCACGATGTTATTAGTTGGATCTAGGAATAAGTGCCAATGTATTGCAAATTTGTGCCAATAATGTTGTTAATATGTATTTATACTTCAGTAATAGAAAAATTTTTCTTCGTGCAAGAGTGCGGAGAATTTAATTGTGTGGGAGTGCAAAAATGTGTTGGTAATATTTTGTTAATATTCACTCTAAACTCTACACAATGATTCTTGTTAAATAAAATTCTTATGCACCCTTGTTCTTTGGCACACACCTTGTCCTCTACACAACAAAATCTATGCACAATGAAACATAATAATATTAATTTGAAATTTGTAGAAAAATCTCCGCATAAGAACAAATGTTAGTGAACACTTATCACAAACAGAGTGATTCATCGTAGTGTAGTAGAACCAAGTTCTTTTATGCTAAAGACTTTTCCAACCAATTGATTAAAAAATTAGGCATATGTGGAGGGTTGTGCACGAAGTCCATTGTGTGGAGAAAGCTTTCAAATGTTGATTGTGCGAGGAAGCTTCAATATTTCATGGTGTAGGTATTCATATTTCATACAATGGAAAACATTGCCCATAAATCATCTATGCTCACACTTATAAACAATTTTTTAATTGCAAAATTTACAGACAATGTTGGTCCCCATGACTATGTTATTAGTTTGATCTAGGAAGAAGTGTGGATCATATTGTGAATATTGCTATGTATATTTCTATTTGAAATAACACCGAGGTAAACGGTGGACCAAGACAATATTATAGTAATATCTAAATAATAAATAATTCGTATCTCCATATTCCAAATATCGGTTGATTAATTAGTGACAAAGACAAATGCTTAAAATCAAGGAAAATTAGATTGATCCTGTATTTATATTGTTGGAGTGACTTTGCAAGGAAAGAGTCAAGGATTAGAGCCATATTTTTCTAATTTTATTACGCGAATGGAACTCATATTATATTAAATTTATTTTCACAAGCATTTGTTAATAACTGTACAAAATTGAAGTTATATAGAGCTATGAATACAATTTATTATTAAATAAATTTGATTTGGTTATAAAGTTAATTTAACTTAGTTTATATTTATTATTTTTAGGTTTATAGTTTTTTAAGTTGGCGATTTATTTTGTGGAGCTTTCACTATGTGGAAAAATATTCCTTTGTATAATGAAACTTTTCATTGTAAGCTACACACAAGTATTACTTTCAAATAAAGTTCTTATGCACCCTCCTTCCCCGAGACTTACCATGTCATCCACATACTAAAGGCTCTGCACAACAGAACATAATAATATTATTTGAAATTTGTAGAAAATTCTCCACATAAGCATAAATGTCAGTGAAAACCTCTTAGAGACACCGTCATATTTTCATAGTGTAGAAAAACCAACTACTTCTGTGCTCAAGACTTTTCCAATCAATTGATTAAAAAATTAAGCATATGTGTGGTGGTGTGTAGAAAGTCCATTGTGTAGAGGAATTTTTCAAGGTTTCATTGTGCAAAGGAATATTTGAAGGTTTCATGGTGTAGACCTCTCTATATTCTGCACAGTGAAAAACCTTTCACACAGTTTATACATGCTCACACTCATAAACACATTTTTTTCATCATAAAATTTACAAAAATATACTTATGTTCATGTAGATACCTATAAAAATGGTTGCTCCTCACCACCCTATTATTAAGTGCCTTTACGAAGAGGTGTGGACTGTAATTCTAATATCGATATGTCTATTATTAATTGGAATATTGCCGAGGTAAGTGATGGGAGTGTGAAAGAAGTCCATCATGCCTAGAATGCATTTAAGCATTCATTATGCAAATATTAACACTTTTCACTAAAGGAAATGTTAATTCATTTATTAAAAATTTTAAATAACACAAACAATGAAGCTAAATAATAGATTAGAAGTTGTAATGTCACAATCAATTCTTAACTTAGGCACTGTATGATTTGAAAACTTTCAAAAATCAGTTGAAGGAGGAAGCATTGAATATTTCATTGTGTGGATACCCTTGCTACATTTTGGAAGGTTTTTTGGTGCATTTTTAAGTTTAAATTGCTCAAAATTTGACAAGAATTTTTTTTTAATCATGAATTTGGGTTGAAATTTCTACTCAAACTCACTGCCACAAATATTTTTGAAATAGCTAAATCTATATATAATTAAAAAGTTAATTTTAAACAACAAAAAATAAGATAAGGCTAAAAAACACTTCATCAGATTCTTGACAAAAATTTCAAAATGTACCGTGTTTATAGAAATCCAAAAATAAGTATGAATTACTTACGATTGGAAATTAGTTTTGAAACTGCCAACAATAACTGTAAACAATGGAAAACAAATATTATGTATAGACGTGCTCAACTGCATCTATCACAAATTGATATTGTAGCTGAGTTGGTGTCTATCACTAAATCTTTGTCAACTCGTTTTATTTTGATATTGGAGTATAAAAAAAGCTGAACCAAACTTGATTTACCAACAATCTGATACACATTCTAGTTGGTTCCCTACACATTTTCTTATGATTTATGGCAAAGGATTTCCTCTACTAATGTTATCAATCATGACTTAATAGACCAATGTTAGTTGATTTTACCACCATTTTGCTTGTCCATTATTGGATTCACATCTAATTTATAGATTTATTAAAACTTTTAACACTTTCAATAAATAGTAGTTAGAAATATTGAAGTGAATGTTAACAGTAAGTGGTAAATTAAATCTCGAAAATAGAAAACTATTTCATTATTTTATTTTTCTAATTGCTATTGGTCTAATATTACCAATATATGTGCATTATATTCCTCGAATTTACGAAATAAAATAAATATGAATGAATTGTAATCATGTGCATTGTTATACAAAGATTTAATACAATGGTACAAAAATATCATCTACAAATATGATCACTTAGCTCTAACACAAAATTATTCCATGGTTCTGGTAATTTTCTATACGTTGGTTTGGTTATCTCTAACTAATATTTGGATAAATAACAACCAGCAAAGCTGCAAAAAGTTTTAAATAGATGAACCAAAAAAATGCCAAAAGAGATTACATTTAATCTTGAAATAAAAGCCCCTAAGCAATTCTTTCATTGACATTAAAGTGTAATATCAAGAAATGTATGTAGAGTTGTGAAATGCAGGGCATAAAGTTTCTTCCATACATAATCCCGTGTGCCCAATAAAGGCTCCACACAAAGTAACATTATAATATTAATTGGATTTTTTTTTAGCCCGTGTCTTGGCCCAACCACATATACCAAAATGTAAATTTGGTTAACCATTATTCGTTAACATAAAAGCGTTGTACAAAATAATGTGGGAATAGATTAACATCTATGAAACATGCAAAAATTACTCATATTCACAATATTTTTTCTTTCCGGAAAATAGATGTATAGAGAAAGTATGAAAATTGAAATTTATATGAGGATGAAAAACATTTTGTCGCTAATATGGAGATTTATAAGTTCACACAACCAAAATGGCTTTACACTTTGCATTCCCCACTTTTTTCTCACCCTTTATGCTTTTGTTGTATTATTCTCCTTTCTTATTTCTATATCTACATTTATTATTATGGTTATTTATGTGTAACTACGCATGCTTTTCAATAATTGTGCATAGTGTGTAGGTGTAGAGAATGAAAACTTGAAAGCTCCATTCACACTCTCACATAAGACTAGTGGTTATTTTATAATTAATAGATTGTGTAAAGTGTAGTATTTCTTACAACGAAATATTGAGAGCTTTTTCTGCACAATGGATTTCCTGTGCAGTCTCGCACATGTGAATTTGTTTTATTTTGAAACCATATGTTACTATTCATATTTTAATGGTTTGAAAATGATATTTCTACATTTCATATCTTTATTCCTATATGGTTTTATCATTCCATCTACGCACGGGTGCATTGATTGAATATGTACATAAGTGTGTATTAGGTGAATTGAATGCTAATAGGATTGGTATTTACTTACAACAATGTTTTCTATTAATCAGAAGATAGGCATCAAATCATTTAAAACATCAATAATACTAGCAATGATTTCCACATTTAAGACACTTTTGAAATTGATATGAGCATAGTATTTTATGAATATCTTAAAACTATTTTTATTTTGGTTCACTAAATGTATCTACCGATACAATGTTAGTATTGGAAAGACAGATAGGGAGAAACACATAACCATGCATGAGGAAATTCGAGATATTTTTTTAACAAGTTCCAATGCGGGGAAGTAATAACGTCTTTTGATTATGAGTCTAAATGGAGTAATCGATGAAATTTTTTTTAGTTATACTATTGCCAATTAATGTAGCCTACAATGACGATTTTCTTTGTTATATTTTCAAGCAATCTAATAATGGTAAAGTTATTTTTTCTTTCATTGTGAAGAAATATTAACATTACCTTTTATTTTTTTTTGGAAGAATTACACTATTGTCGAATAGTTTTTTTGTTTTATTGAATCATTGAAATTGGGTTTAATTTTATAATTTCAATTGTGCGAATGTAAGAAAGTGCTCAATAGTGATTTCTCTGCATTGCCCAAAAATCATCTTCCTTCATACCAAATACTAAGCACTCTGTATTTTTTCTCAGAACACATGTATGTGAAAGTGCATAGATTTGTTCGGATGTAGGGAGTAAATGTGGGAAGTTCAAAGCCATATTGTTAGGTTCCTCTAATACTAGTGATTACCCCATTACTATTGTAGTTGTATCCCTTATTAATATTGTTGTGCCCCTATTGTCCCCATATTTTTATTATTATGCCCCATAGAATCCCTCCATTGCTATTTTTGTGGCTTCATATTATTATTGTTAGGTCGGCTAGGTTATATTGTGACTCCTTAGACTCCTATAGATAGAAATGAGGTTTTTTCATTTGAATCATCCAAGAATTGTTCATTTATGTAATGTAATGGAGGTTGCCCCCTCGAAGAGGCTGAATTCTAAGGCATTGATCTAGCTTTTCTATCTTTTCTTGAGCTGGTTTCATAACATTTGCTATGAGAGCTTTGGATTCTAGGGTTTCACTGCTCCAAATAGGTCATCATGGAATTTTAGCTATAACTTTGTTTCTGCCACATTTCAGAAGCTATAAAAAAAACCCATTTGAGAAGAAATCACGTTGAACCACAAGTTCGAATTTAAGAGATTTTTGCGCTATATTTGCGGATATATGATTTGAGGAAGTTGGTCTTTTTGTAGACTCCTAAATTACATTCCAAATAGGTGACTGGGGAAAATCGTCATAACTTTCGCTTTGAGCATCGGATTGAAAATTTGTAAGAAGGTACAAAAAGAGGATGGACTGTAGTTTCTTGTATATATGATTCATAGCCAAAGGTCGAAACAGTGACTCGTGGCACGTCATACAAGTTTGCTCTACTGAACTAATCTATAATCCGGTCACTGTGGGAGATTTCGCATAACTCTTCCTTGGAGAATCCAATATGGATTAGACTAGTGGCATTGGAAAGAGGACACAGAGGGCTACTACAGGTCGCAATTTTAGAATTGGATGATCTGAAAGAACAGAGATACATTAGAGGCAATATCGAGCTCCTACAAAGTGAAAAAAGGTGTGTAGATTCTCTTAAATTTTTGCTTAAGATTGGTTTGAAAATTTATTTTGAAGGAATTCAAAGGGCTAATAGAGCATTATTATCGGTAACTGATGCCCCAATGAAATAAAATGAAAACACCTAGTAAACAACCTGAAAGCTCTAGCATGACTCATGAAGAAGAGGAAGAAATGCTACATGATATATCAAAATTACAAGAACAAGTGTCACTTGCATAAAAAACAACAGAATCTAAGATGGATGGTTTAAGGAAAGATGTAGAAGCTAATATGGATGGTTTAAAGAAAGGTGTAGAAGCTAAGATGGATTGTTTAAAGAAAGGCGTAGAAGCTAAGATGGATGACATAGAAGCTAAGATGAATGGCATGGATGCTAAAATTGATGGCATGGATGATAAGATGGAAGAATTGAAGATAAATATGAATAAGTTGCTACAAGAAATGGTCCCAAATGATGAAATGGTACTAAAGGAAACTCATGATGAGAACAAAAGAAATGTTAATCATCATTCCATAGACTCTAATGTTGGATCGAAGACCCACAATATTCCAAAAATCGATATGAAGAAGTTTGATGGCAAGGATCCCACAACATGGATATTACAGATGGAGCAATTTTTCAATCTCAATAATGTGCAAAACACACAAAAGGAACTTATTGTAACTTTACATTTAGAACCAAATCAATTTGTATGGTATCAATGGCTTTGCTCTCGTAAACAAATTATCACTTCGGCAATTTTTACGGAAGAATTGACAGCACATTATGAGGATACAAATAGCAACATTTTTTTTGGACTATTTTTAAGTCTCAAACAAAAGGGTTCAATAATGGAGCACATTGAGGAGTTCCAAAAATTGAACATAAGGCTAAAAAATATTCCAGAAGAGCATAGGATTGATGTGTTCATAGGGACTTTAAAGGATAATATCCAACATGATGTTTTCCTTTGGGAACCTGATTCATTAGAGAAGGCATTCAGGTTAGAAAGAAAAATGGAAAGCAAAATAATGGTAACCACGAAGCATACCAGTGACAATTATAAAGATGGAGTGTTTTTACCCCCAGCCTTCCACAACCTATAAGGTTGACCTTTAGTGTATTTGCTATCACAACTGTAACAAAGCCCTTTTGCTCTTTTTTCTTCCAATTGTTATTATTTTTCATAGATTGTGAAGAGGAAGAAGAAAAGTAGCAAGAAAGGTCAAAAGAAGACGATATACTCCAAGAACAAAGCCTAGATAAAGAAGAAATGAATCTGACCATATCTTGTAATGCATTGGCTGGAATTACCACTCCCCAAACCATCAAGATAGAAGGAAAAATGAAGAATAAAAAGGAAATAGTGTTGATTGATTCAGGAAGCACCCACAATTTTATTCATTGTAAGGTAGCAAAAGAATTGAATTTCTTCCTATATCCAACATTGAATTGCTTCCTATATCCAGCACCAGAGTGTCAAGTGATGATTGCGAATGGAGGAACGATAAACTGCTCTGGAAAGTGCCATAATATCAAGCTATCCATGGGAGAATATGTGTTCACTAGCCTAATGCTTTCCATTCCAATGGGAGGTGCTGATGTTGTACTAGGAGTCCAATGGCTACAATCCTTGGGTACAATAGTTTTTAAATTTCAAGAACTTTTCATGAAATTTTCTGTGGAAGGAAAGGAAGTGGAATTAAGGGCTATTGTAGGGAAACCAGGAAATATAATCAGCTCTAATGGTATGACAAAGCTTCTAAAAAAGGAACAAAAAGGTGTAATTGCACAATTATGTTCGCTAGATGTTTCCACATCGGAATCATCTATTTCTCTAGATCTTCAAAAAGCCCTGGACAATCATTCCAAGGTATTTGAGACTCCCAAAGGTCTCCCACCTATTCGTGATCATGATCATGCTATTCATCTGATTCCAGGAAGTGTTCCTCCAAACATCAGGCCGTACAGATATCCTATGCCCAAAAGAGTGAAATTGAACGTATGGTTGCAGAAATGCTAGAGGCTGGTATAATTCAACCGAGTCAAAGTTCTTTCTCTGCTCCAATAGTATTGGTGCACAAGAAGGATGGATCATGGCGCATGTGTCCAGATTATAGGGAGCTCAACAAGCTCACTATTAAAGATAAGTTTCCCATTCCTGTCATTGATGAATTACTGGATGAATTGCATGGATCAATTTACTTCACCAAGTTGGATCTTCGTTCAGGATATCATCAAATCAGAATGAAAACTGAAGACATTCCAAAAACAACATTTAGAACTCATGAGGGTCATTATGAATTTTTGGTCATGCCTTTTGGCCTTACCAATGCACCTTCAACATTTCAAGGGTTGATGAATTCATTTTTCAAACCATTCCTTAGAAAATTTGTGTTAGTATTTTTTTATGATATACTAATCTACAGCAAGTCTTGGAAGGATCATGTTGAACATGTTGACAGGGTGCTACAACTATTGGAGGAGAAACAATTATATGCAAAAAGATCCAAATGCTTCTTTGGAGTCCAAGAGGTGGAATATCTGGGTCATATTGTATCTCATGAAGGAGTTAAGGTAGACCCTAGCAAAATTAAAGCCATTAAGGAATGGAAAATCCCCACATCCATAAAGCATCTGCGAGGATTTCTGGGTTGACAGGGGTATTATCGCAAGTTTGTTAAGAATTATGGAAGAATAGTAGCACCTATAACAACATTATTGAAGAAAGATGCATTTTCATGGACTCTGGAAGCAACAAAGGCCTTTGAACATCTTAAAGAGGCAAAGTGCCAAGCACCGGTCTTAGCTACACCAGACTTCACAAAAACCTTTATTGTGGAATGTGATGCTTCAGGAAATGGAATTGGTGTTGTTCTAATGCAAGATGAAAGACCCATTGCTTTTGAAAGTCGTCCCATCAAGGGAAAGTTTTTAAGCAAAGATATTTATGAGAAGGAAATGTTGGCAATACTCCATGCACTTAAGAAATGGCGACCCTATCTAATGGGAAGACACT